>CAUYSK010097603.1:0-13582 GCA_963575035.1 Avahi laniger | reverse complement strand
GGAAGAGGGAGCTGCCATCGTCCTAGATGATCCACCAGACAGCAGGCTGGACTTCAGGGAGGGGGAGGAGGGGCAGGAGAGGAGCGGATGCCCAGGCGTGTGGCCTGCAGCCCCCTCTGCACAGGGAGGGGAAGCGTCTTCGGAGCAGGAGGGGCTGTGAGCTCAGGGCGGGTTTTGGTCTCACTTCCCCAGGCACTTGCACCCCCGTGGAGAGTGTTACACTCCTGTACGAGCTGCAGTAACCTCAGCCTCGTTCTCAGCGCGGAGCCCTGAGATGGTCAGGGAGGCCGTGTTGCCGGACTTGGAGCCAGAGAAGCGAGCAGGGGTCCCCGAGGCCCGAGTATTCACACCATAAATCAGGAGTTTGGGGGCTGTGCCCGGGTGCTGTTGGTACCAGGAGGCACGATTATACTTCCCAACGTCACTGCTGGTTCCAGCACAGGAGACGGTGACCGACCGTCCCGGATTCCCAGACACGGAGGGAGGCTGGGTGAGGGCAGACTGGGCCCCGGACCCTGAAAAGAGGGAAAAACACAGTCTGGTGAGTCTGTACGGGGCCCCAGGGGAGCCTGAGGAGCAGCATACCAAGGGTCCGCCCAGAGGTCCCCGAAGGCCCTTCCGCGGAGGTGTCACCTGTGCCCTGAGTGAGGAGGGAGAGGAGGAGCAGGGCCCAGGCCATGGTGGAGACGCCCCCAGAGCGCTGCCCTGAGACCAGCGCTGGGCCTGCTCTGGCCTCTCTTGTCCCTGCTCAGAGGAGGGGCCTCCATGCAAATCCGCGTCCTGAGCCACGTCTGCTGCCCGCTCTGCCCTGGGCCTGCACTCAGGGACTTCTGGGTCCCTGCACAGCAGGGCTCAGCTGAGGGGACGGAAACTCACGGTTTGTATATTCTGATGAGAGGAACTTGATTTCTTTGTACCTGGTTTGCATGGGAGAGATAGATCTGCTCAAGTCCCTCAGCCTAGTGAGCTCCTGGTCCTTCAGTGTCTCTGCTGTGATGTGACTATGTCTCTGTGGCCCTCCCAGGCCTGGGGAACCCCCCGCAGTGCCCTCTGCTGGGCACCCACCTCCTGGGTCTCTCTACTGTTAGGACATGGGGCCCCCACCCCATGGAAACACCTGCTGTGCTGTTGGTCTCAGGTCTCCCCAGCTGCAGCCCTGTCCCCTCCCCACCCCCACCCTTTGTGCTGAAGCATCTGCAGCATCGAATCCCTCAAGCACATCAGTCACCCCCAGGCCACCCACCCGCACGCCCCAGGGAGTGTCCAGGGGCACACATGGCAGGGACCCAGAGGAGGGCCCAGGAGTCCCGGCCACGGCCACCATCCTGAGCTTCCGTCTGCTGGTCTGAATTCTGCCCTTCTCAGGCATGAGCAGGTGATTTGTCCTGTCGGGGCCTGTGGTCCTCGGCCTGAGAAGTGAGGCCCACCAAGTCCACTGCCCGCGGAGGGGATCTTTAGAGAGGTGAGTGTGAGGAGGAAAGTGACAGCTTCCAAAGCGGGTCATTTATATCCCAGTAAGAGTCACTTATTTTTATGGCAGACTGCATACTTACGTAAAGATTTCATTTCTGTTTGCTTTTTTTCCTCTGGTTACAGAGATGTGCTTTTTCTGTTTTCTTGTACCTCCACACCTCCGCGAGCCACACTAAATCTGACTTTTCACCAAGGAGCACGCAGGAAACACGAAGCACCGTGAAAACATTTCTCGCTATTTCTTTTCTCAACACACTTTTAAAACTTTTTTATCTTTCCATTTCGTCCATGCCTATGGCTCAGAGGAATTTAATTTCCACGGTAAAAGTAGTATTATTGTGGCTCCATTTGGCACGCAGTAAGCAGGTACCACCTTTTCTCCGGCTGAGCCCAGCTCTGAACCCGGCACGGCATGCGTGGAGCATCCGTTTGACTACCTGGGAAAGCAAACCTGGGAGGCAGACTGGGAGCGACACCAGCACCTTGAGTAAAGTCAACCACCAGAGCGTTTCCCATTTTCCCCGGCGTCCCGTGGCCTGCTCCCGAGGTGGCCTGAAACCCGGAAGGGGAGCCAGCGTGCAGACACAGAGAGTTCCAGAAGAAGCGCCACTGTTCTGGCTTGAGGATGAGAAACGGAACCCCTAACGCTCAGGGCAAATTTGTAATGTTAACATTTTCCTTTTCTTATGTTTTTTCTTCTCTCCATTCTACGCGATCCAGCCTCCAGAAAATTCTTCATGGTGGCAGCAGTGACAGTGGAGACCGTGGGACTTTCTTTTCTCATCTTAGGAGCTGGCTTCCAAGACAGTGACACTTCATTCCATTGCCTTTGTTACTTTCTGTCTTCTTGGTACTTGGTGTGGACACAGAGCCAGTCGCAGGAAGTGCATAGCAGTGCAGGGTAACGAAAGTCATCATATTTCACCAGAAGACCAAAAGAGCCAGCCTGGAGAACTGCGAATCATTGGAAGATTGTGGAGGGCAATGGGTGTGAGGAAACAACCCTATAAATTACTTACGGAACCCTGGGCTCAACTCTGAGCTGCGCTTGCATGGATCTGGTCCCATACAGAACAGGAAAGTCTTTGGGGACAGAATCAAGGAATAGACCTTCGCCCAGATCCCAGATGACTACCATGTAGCTAAAGAGACATCCAAACAGTCCGGCAAAGTTTTTCTAAATTGATATGACATAGAAACCATAGTCCACAGAAAGCTGCTTGCAACTTGCAGCCTAAACCCAAGTGGGCAGACAGTATGCTGAAATGAAAAGATCAACAAAGGATTTTTAATAATCCCACAGTATCATAACCTAAAATTAGGTATATCCAGGTTAGAATCCAAAGCCACTTGGCATCTGAAGAACCAGGGAAATCTCAAGTGACACAGAAAAGATGACAGCTGCTAACCCCAGTATGACAGATGTCATCATAACAGGAAATACAGTGCAAAGAATTTAAACCAGCTGTTTAAAACATGATATAAGGAATAGGGCAAACTTTGTTGAAATAAGTGGGGAGAAAGTTGCAGCAAAGGAACAGAAGCTACAATAAACCACAAAGTGGAACTCCCAGAGACGAAAGTCACACTAGGTGGGATTAAGCATTAGAGAATGAAACACAAGTGATCGTCAAGTCAGAGCAATGAAAACTGCCCCATATCGAACACAGAGGGGGAAACAGAGAGTTTTAATACATCGAAAAGGATTTCTGCTTTGTGCTCTGGCGAGGAGGGAGTTTAAAAGCTGTCATTTCATTTTCAAGACAAGTAAAAAGCTGCATCAACTGAAAACCTGCAACTCCCCATAGATCTGGCAGAGAATTGAGAGTCACCTCCCCGGTGACACAGCTTCCGCTTTGGGGCTCTGTGCTCCATTCTCCACGTGACAACCGTAGAGCTCCTCACAACACAGACGGGCTCATGGACAGCCTGCAGAACACAGAATGGAACCGGACGCCTCTGCCCATCCCCATCCCTGCGTGGTCACCTGACCCTGTCCTTCGCCCTCTCCCTCTGTGCTCACGCCCGTCCACTCTGTGCTCTCCCAGGCTTCCTCTGTGTTCTTCCTGGTCCTGAGGCTGTCTGGGCACTTTCCCGCCTCAGCCCACGGTTCAGGGTTGCCTCTGGGTTTAGATGTTCATTTCTTTATCCTCACAGGGCTGGCTCCTCCTCTATGCTTAGGGGCCAGAAATGTACTCCAAAATCTCCTCTCAAGTGAGCTCCTCTTTTTAAGTACCCAGTTCAGCCCTCGAGTATTATATCCAGAGCAGTGCACTGATTACAATTTACAAGTGGAAATTTGGCTCATGCCTGTAATCTCAGCCGTTTGGGAGGCTAACACAGGAGGATTGTTTGAGGCCAGGAGTTCAAGACCAGCCTGGGCAACATAGTGAGACCCCTCTCTACAAAAAGAAAAAACAAGGAAAGAAAAGAAAAAGTAAATTATTTCGTTGTTGATTTGGCCTGCATGCCCTAATACTTCAAGGATGGAGACTCTGCGTGTCTTGATTAATTTCATGCCCTGACCCACCCCCAGGCAATGAGAAACAGCCACTGACCAATCCCAGAGAAAGGAGGGAGGGGCTGAGCTGTTCACCTGCCTACTGCCATTCTCCATTCCACAGGTCAGGAGTCCAGCGGCTGCTTCCTCCAGCCCAGTCCCATGATAGGAAAACAGGTACCAGTGGAAGTCAATAAAACCTCCTCCTGTGTTCCTAGCCAAGGCCAAAATCAGTTCTCTGCTCTTACTGTCTGGGTTCCTTTCTGCTTGGCCCCATCACTTAGTGGAGGGCACTGAGCGTGGCCACTGTCCTGGAGAACTGCCCTGGAAAGGAGCCAGCCGTGGGGCGTCAGGACCTTCCTGTTGTGGCAGGGTTGGTGTCAATGGCTCAGGAGTCCCAGGACTTTCCTCTTCTTGCTGTGTAGCACCAGGGTGAGGACAGGGTCACATAACGTCTGGGAGAGGTTCAATCGCTCCATCTCCTAGGGACCACAGGGAGAGCTGGGGACTGCTCATTCCACTCAACACATTCTAGGTCCCCTCATGTAGGATGGGTCCTCAAGCATCCCTCTGTCCCTTCCTATGCAGTGCTCTGAGGCCATTTATTAGCCCTTCTGAAAAAGCGCACACTGGGGCACAACAGATTTTGAACACCTCACTCCTCACTGCTCCCTTAGGAGTGTCTCGGGGGAACAGCCTCAGGATGCCACACAGTCCCTGGTGACCTGTAGTGACTCCCTGCCCCCATCCTGGCCCTGGCTGCCCCCGGAGGCCTCAGATGGAGGATACCAGCCCAGGGTGGCAGCTGAGTGGAGCTGGAAGTCCCTGCTCTGGCTTCCTCCCCTGTCCCCTCCCAGCTCAGGCCCAGGCCCCTGGTCCCTCCCAACCCCTTCCAGGTGCCAGGCCCTTGGTCCTCTGGCTTCCTCCAGGAAGGGATGGGCCCCTGCCATACTGGGGGCCCTGACCCCCCCCCCCCAGGACCTCTTAGCTTGTCCCAGGGCAGCCTCGTCCCAGGTCAGGGCTCCTGGGGCAGCTCTGGGCTCAGGGCTTAGGTAGTGTGAGAGTTTCAATAAAACCAAGCACAGGAGGAAGGCGGAATGAGAAAAACGGGCTGAGGAGATGTAGATGAGTAAGTCAAACGGTTGGAAAGGAAACTACGGCGTGAAGGAGAGAGATCTGTCAGACTGGAGAAGGGCCAAGTGGGCAGCAGAGGGGAGTCCTGTGTTCGAGGAAGCGACTGGGGTCAGGGTGCTCTGGGGTCCCAGCTCCAGGGACCTCTCATCGGGGTGTCTGTCTTTCCCATGGGACACAGGACCGTCCTCCTCTTCCACTGTGTGCCCACGGAGACTGCCTCAGCACGGCGCTGTGTGCATCCCAGGTGAAAAATCGCCTCCTTCCACAGAGAGGTGCTTGACCTAGTGCGTTTTCCTGGAAATAGTTGGATTTGGGATGCAGAGTAATCAGGACCATCTGATCCTTGCCAGAAACAGAAACGTCCTTTCCCAAATGGACTAGGAATACTGTGGAATGTGAATGTTCTGAGGAGTCCATTTTTATCCCTGCTCATAGCACGGAGAGACATTTGCAAGAGCATGAAGAGAGGTGACACCTTGGCCAAGGGCAGGAGGCAAATGATGGCATCTGGGATGGGGGGAAGGAATATGTGGTTGGGGGAATCGATAGTTTTGGATATGAGACTATTGTGTGTGTGTGAGCTTTACACATGTATATGCTATGTTATTTTATAAATGTGTTTCAATGACAATTTATATTTTATTAGATAATAATGAAATGGTATTGGCTTAATGCCCTGTTCAGAAATCCATCAGGACCTCTCTTATCCCCTGCTCAGAAAAGGGATCTCCACGCAAATCTGCGTCCTGAGCTGACTCTCCTCCCCCACTCTGTGCTGTGCCTGGACGCAGGGACTTCTGGGTCCCTGGACAGCAGGATTCTGCAGAGGGAATTAAAACTCTTTGACATATATTCTCTAAGACCAAACCCATGACAATGCTCAGGAAATGAAGCCAGTCTTGGGATGTCCCTGCTTTTCCTATTACGGGAGTCACCGTGGTTCCTGGCACAGGAACCTGAGGACTTTCCTTCCATGCTATGTGGACGAGGCTGAAAACAGGGTCACAGAATGACTAGGAGACACTCGATCACTTCCTCTTCCCGGGGTAGAGCTGGGACCTCCCATTCCTCCTGACCCCCTACGGGGGCACCTCGCCTGGGATAGGTTGTCACGAATCACTCTGTCCTCTGTGTATGCTGTGGCCTGAACTTGGGGCCTAAGGCCGAGCCTTGGGACCATTCATTTGCTCTCCTAGAAGGTGATTTCTTGGGACACAATCAATCTGAAACTCAAGAGGGTTTGGGAGGAAGCGGCTCTGGGGATTTTACTCAGGGCAGCGTAAACGCTACATGACAAATGAAACCACTGCAGGTATGAAGGCCGGATGAGGATAATGCGGTGAGGCGAAGATAGATTGACTTCTCAAAATGTTGAAGGAAAAAAATATCGCATGAAGGAGAGCGAGCTCAGCAGGACTGAGAAAGACCTGACGGAAAGCAGGTGAGCTCCTGTGTTTGAGGATGTGGGAGAAGGGACCTGGGGTCAGAATTGGCCTGAGGGGCCCAGTCCCAGGGACCTCTCATCAGAACGTACCTGCCTGACATGCGGGACATGGGACTTTTCTTCATCTTGTCCCCTTCGTGCACATTGAGCCTACTGCAGCTCTGAGCTGTGTGCCTTCCTGGGCTGAAGTCTCCTCCATCCACAGAGAATCACTTGACATAAGTGTGTTTTTCTAGAAGGGGATGCATTGGAGGTAAAGACTTCAATCAGGGATGACTGGCCCTTGCAAGAGTGGACATGGAAATGTCCACTCAGGAAATGGACTGGGGGTTCTAAACAGTATGAATGTCACTATTATAGCGTCCCTGTTCATATTACATGAGATATTTCTACAAGCGCAAGAGAGGTGACATCCTGGCCGAGGGTGGGAGAAGCTACATGGTGGCCCCTGAGATTGGGCGAGGAGCAGCACCGTGGTTGGGGGAGTGACAGTTGTTGGTTCATGATCATTGCTTACTTGTGTTTTAAGTGTTTTATGTGCTGTATTATTTTAGACATTAGCTTAGATACAATGTCTATAACTTGAGATAATGCTAAAATGGCAATAGGTCAATGACCTGCTCCGAAAACCACCAGGCTGGGCATGTGGGCCTGGGTTAGGGGCCAGTGGCCTGGATCCCTGATTGTTGCCTCTTGCAGTCACCATGGAGAGGCCCCCTGACCCCTGATGGGAACATTCAGGTGTCCAGGTGCTTTCTGCAAGAAGCAAACCTCTGATCTTCATGGGTTGCTGCCTCATTAGTAACAGAAACAAACTCAGGGCACCCACCCCATGCTGCAGGAGTAGGCATTTTCATTTAAAATTATTCTGGACACATGTGTCCTCACAATGAGACGAGAAACCAAAATAAGAAACACAAAGGTTGCCAACAGGGAGGTGAGAGAACCACTGCACAAAATAGAATTAATAACCAATAAAACCAAAGCAAATAGGGCCAGGTGTGCTGGCTCATGCCTATAATCCTAGCAGGGAGGCTGAGGCAGGAGGATTGCTTGAGCTCAGGAGTTCAAGACCAGACAGCCTGAGCAAAAGCGAGACCCCATCCCTTCCAAAGATATAAAAATTAGCTGGGTGTGGTGGCGTGAGCCTGAAGTCCCAGCTATTTGGGAGGTCGAGGCAGGAGGGTCGCTCGAGTCCAGGAGTTTGAGGCTGTAGTGAGCTATGATGACATCACTGCATTCTACCAGGTCTGACAGAGTGAGACTGTATCTCAAAAAATAAAAAAAAAATTTTTGGTTTTGTCCTGTGCTGAGGATGGGACTTCCAGTGCTTAAAACCAGGAAAGGGAAAATTTGTCTACCCTACGGGGTCTTCTGCAAATTAAGCCTAGTTTCATTCAATGAATTCTTACACAGACATTCATGTGTGAGTACTTAGTGATTCATTGTAACTGGATTCCAGGTAGAAATTGCATTGATTCACTATGGAAATTGGATACCACTAAGAATTCCTGAGAAACTGGAGACAGACCCACCAGATACCTCTTCCCTTGTTCAACTGCGGAGCCATCTTGGAAAGAGCCCTTACAATTGGGCAGACTGTACACTTAAAGAGCTGTTTCCAAGAAAGGGGTTGATTGATCCGAAAGCGGGGGGCTTCTGCATAGCACGGTCTGTCATTCAAACTCTCCCTGGTTCAGCCTCTTTGCAGAGTAGGGACACTAACATGAAAAAGGACATCTTCCCCTTGTCCACATTCCCTCGGCAACATCTTCAGGTATTTTCTAAATTGCTATTGCCTCAGCAACAGACATGCGGAGGAACAACCCAAGAAGTAGGGCCATCTTAACTAGAGGGACTTGCACCAAACAGGCATCACTTGGTCATTCTGTTGTTGCCATTGAAGAGACAGAAAAAAGCTGTTAGTCCCCCAAAACATTCATCAAAGAACGTGTTTCCATTTGGTCTTCATGGTAAAAAGGGTGAAGAGTCCAGAAAGAAGAAAAATCTCAAGTCTATATTGCATAAAGCCCCCTCTGCATGGAGTTGGGAAGTAATCGTAAGAGCAAGGAGGAAATCTAAGCACAGGGCAGGTTTTCATCTCACTTCCCCATGAACTTGGACTACCGTGGTAGGTGTCGTGGGCTGCATATAAACAGCAGTTATTATCTGTTTCATCCTCAGACTGGAGCCTGGAGAGGGCCAGGGAGGCCACGTGGCTGGACTTGGAGCCAGAGAAATGATCCGAAAGCCTAAGGGCAGAGAACTGTCCTCATGCATTAGGTGTTTGGGCACAGTTTGTCGGCATTGCTGGTACCGGGACATGAGGTTACAATCCAAAATGTTTCTGTTGCTTTCAGAGGAGGAGGTGGCAGAATAGCAGCTCAGGGATACTAATATACCTGGAAATTAAAGAACGTACTGCTAAATAATACACAGTTAAAGGATGACATCCTAAGGGAAATTAGGAAATGCTTGAACTGAACAAAAATTAAAATACAACATATGAAAATATGTGGGATCCAGCCAAAGCATTGATAAGAGAGAGATCTATAGCATTAAAGCTTCTGTCTCCATAAAACAGAAAATGAGCAAAAAATAAACACAAAGCAAGTGGAAGAAATGAAATAATAAAAATAAGAGCATAAGCCAATGACATCGAAAACAAAAAACCAAGTAAAAAGTCTGTAAAGCCAAAAGCTAATTTATTGAAAATATCAATGCAATTGTTAAAATCTTTAGCCAGATGGACAGAGAAAAAAGAGAAGAGACACAAACTACCATATAAGAAATGAAAGAGGGGACATCATAACAGACCCTACAGACATTAAAACGATCAGTGTACCCTCTTATTTTTTCTTCTCTCATTGAAGATTCTAAACTTCTATCTCAGCATCTTTCTAATTAATTCAGGTTGACTCTTGCTTTTCCAAAATAAATATTTTGCTATTTTGGTCTCTAAAAAATAAAAATAGATTGATCATAGAAAAAGCTTTAAAATATACATACAAGTTGGGTAGAAATATCACCTAACCTTATGATAACTAGTGTCTCACTTCAGTAAACATCTCCCAGATATCTTGTCATATCTTGCTATACTTAAATATGATGTTTACAAATATGAATGATATTCTTCCATGAGGATAGGTACATAGTAAGTTTTGCTCACTATATACTTCCAGTCATAATAGATCACTTGGCATATAGTAGACATTTGGATAATAGTACTTGAAACAATGAATGATGTATACACTGAATAAAGTTAAATAGACATATGTAACTTTACATAAATAGGATCATACAATACTGTCCAGTTTATGAATTGCACTTTGCACTCAAAATTTACAGACATCATCATCTTGCTACTTGCATTTTGTCTGTCACCTCCAAAAAATCTCCATGAGCTCAAACAAAGCACTTTATCGTTTTCCCTCAAATCTGTTGGTCTCCCATCTGTCCACATCTCATACAAGTACCAGCTGTGCTGGTGACCAAGTCAAACTTCCAGAAGTCATCAACAACTCTTTCTTTCTCTCATGCCCACATCTAATCCAGCAGCCAATCTGCCAACTCTAAAGGTAAATCTCCCAATCACTCTCCATCGCTCTACCTGGTACAAGCCCCACCATACTGTGCCCAAACCAGAGCCATGGTACCAAAGTGCTCTGCCTACTTCCTTCCATTTTTCTTCCATAAATTTCATTCACTATAAAACCATCATAGTGTCTTTAACACATCAGTCATCTCATGTAAAAATGTTGAAAGATCTTCAAATAAATTTTCTTTACATTTATAAAAATATCCATCCATTTACCCAGCTTTCTTTCTCTCTCTTTTTTTTTTTTTGAAACAGGATCTCACTCTGTCGCCCAGGCTGAAGTGCAGTGGCATCATCATAGTTCACTGCAGCTTCAAACTCCTGGGTTCAAGCAATCCTCCTGCCTCAGCCTTCCCAGTAGCTGGGACTACAGGTGCTCACCACTGTGCCCTGCTAATTTTTCTATTTTTTGTAAAAACAGGATCTCGCCAGGTCGCCTAGGCTGGTCTGGAACTCCTGGGCTCAAGCAATCCTCCTTTGTCAGCCTCCCAAAATTCTGGGATTATAGGCATCAGCCACCGCTCCCTGCCCATTTACCCAGCTTTCAAGAGATATGTCTCCATGTGATCCATGTGCTGCCTACAACTCCTCACTCACCGCCTTCCTCTCTTCTTCCAATTGACCTTTCCCCAACCCCACTGGATTTCGTTCTATTCCTTCAGTTAGCCGGGGTCTCTCTACTTCAGTGCATTTGCACTGGCCAGTCCTCTAACTGAAATTATATCTTCATGCTTAGTAAATCTTACTGAGGACACACTAATGTACCCAACAACCACTCAATAAGGCCCATTTGTTGGATGAATCAAGGAGAGAGCTCAGGTGGGGAGGCTAAACTACTGGCCTTGCCCATAGAGTCTCTAAGACACCTTAAGTCTATTTTTTTTTTTTTTTTTTGAGACAGAGTCTGGCTCTGTTGCCCTGGCTAGAGTGCCGTGGCATCGGCCTAGGTCACGGCAATCTCAAACTCCTGGGCTCAAGCGATCCTCCTGCCTCAGCCTCCCCAGTAGCTGGGACTACAGGCATGCACCACCATGCCTGGCTAATTTTTTCTATATATATATTTTTAGTTGTCCAAATAATTTCTTTCTATTTATAGTAGAGACAAGGTCTCCCTCTTGCTCAGGCTAGTCTCGAACTCCTGACCCTGAGCGATCCACCCACCTCGGCCTCCCAGAGTGCTAGGATTACAAGCGTGAGCCACCACGCCCGGCCTACCTTAAGTCTTATTAGAAGATCTTAGCACTGAAAGATCTGCCAGGAGTCCAGGGCAAAAGACAAGGGGTGACCCTCCTGGTAATAACTGTCACAAGCCAGGTCTCTTGGAAACAGATACTAAGGCAAAGGTGATTGCATAGAGCTTTATTAGGGAGTGTTTCTGGCATCAGCTCCAATCTGCCTGGTGGGCAGATCCCTCCAGAGGGGCCAAACATCACAGTGTCCCTGACACTGGCCCTTTAGCAAATGGGGGATTTCACATCCCTCAGTCAACGGCTTGGGAATAAGAAGTGCTACGGAGTGTGAAACACAGGAAGTATTAACATTTCCAATATAATGCATAACACATTTGAAAACTTTAAGCATGTGAGCCCCTGGTCAATTAGCGGAAAAAGCCTCAGGAATTAGAGGGGAAGGAAAGTCAAAGATCATGTGTCTTTTGCTTTAGGCATGTTTTAAAATCAGCAGATCATCAGAGTAAGAATAACATCAATAAAATACCTGTGGGTAAATAACTGGGCCAGAGGTCCACCAGACTGGGGGCCAGTGCCCATCACCCGGGGTCCACAGGGAGAGGTCCCACGGAAAGGACTAGCAGGTGCCAGGTGCTTCCTGCAAGAAGCAAACAGTGAACGCTTCTTCATTTCATCCTACAGGCAAATCATCCCTGCCCACCGACGGTCAAAGCTGACACACTGCATTGCCGCACGTGGCAGAGGTATCTGAACTCCCACCTCCTTCCCCTCCCTCTCATCCCCCTATACTGGGGTCCTCATTGCTCCAGGACCCCGTTGTAGCATCTCCTTTCTCAGACATTTCTGGTCCTAGGATAATCCAGTACTGTCTTAGTTTTAGCACTGAAAGATCCGTGTCCGAGAAACCCATCAGTCCAGGGCAGAGACAGTGGGTCAGCCTCCTGGTAACAACTGTCACAAGCCAGGTCTCCTGGAACAGATGCTAAGGTGGAGGTGACTGCACAGTTTTATTAGGATTTCTCCTCTGTGATCAGATATTGCCAGAAGATCTTCAGGCATTCCAAGGTGCAAGAATCACCATCCTATTTAATTTTTTCTGTTAACAGAAGAATTTACCCACTCAATCAGTCATGAAACAGATTTAGGCAGCACAGTTGTTGCAGATTAGGAGACAAAAATGGTAATTTGCACAAGACAGAACATCACCTTATAAAACCAAAGTGAATATACTGGATAATATTAAAAAATAATTTCCTGAATACCCAAGGTTTACCAGTGAAAACCCGCGCATGGCTGCCGCGTGGGACTCCGAGCGTGTCCACAGGAGACCCTCCTCTTCTTTTGGGGGTGACTTTTATTTGCTTGCCTGGTTCTTTCTAGTGACTTTTGCAGCGTTCCAAGATCTGTGCTCGGAGCGCACGGGAATCTGCCGAGCACTGCTGCGTGCAGGCTCTTTTTTCCTTTCAGGGGTACTTTCTTGGTACATTTAGGCCTGGGCTGCCCGGTTACTTTTGTCATTTCCTGCCCTGTTCACTCGTGGTCCCGGGGTCGCTCCGGAGTGTTCCCCCTGGGATGCAACGCAGACCGCGCGGGGCTTCGGGCTGCACCGTGGCCCTCCTCCTCGCCGCCCCCTGCGCTCCAGCCCGCGCCTGGCGACAGGCGCCTTTGGCAACAGGGGGCCACTGATCTGTCCCCAACTCCCCCTAGAGCAGGAATCCCGAGCCCAAGGGAGTCCAGGGAGCAGACCAAGGGCTTGTTACACCCTGACTTTTTTTCTCAGCCACACAGATTTTGTCTTTGATCACTCCCTCTCCACCGGTCTAGGGCGGCGCGGTCTTAGTGCCAGGGACACGGCAGCTGTGTTTCCAGCCCTACTTGGTGTGATTTTGCAGCGTGGACTCTGGTCGCAAGACACGGCCGGCCAGCCCCAGCCTCCGCCGCTCAAGCCTCATAAACGTGATCTTAAAATTTATTTTTGCTCATTTCTGCATTTGTTGATTTTTTTTTTTTTTTTTGGTCTTCTAAGACCTACTACATACATCTTTACTGAAAGTGAAATTTTTAAAATTTTTAATTAAAGTGTAATGTGAGAATGCCTACTTTGGGTTTTGCTGTTGTTTCTGAGACAAAGTCTCGCTCTGTCTCCCAGGGTAGAGTGCAGTGGCAATATCATATCTCACAGAAACCTCAAACTCCTGGGCTCAAGTGATCCTCCTGCCTCAGCCTCCCCAGTAGCTGGGACT
>CAUYSK010097598.1:0-14848 GCA_963575035.1 Avahi laniger | reverse complement strand
TGGGTCATCATAAAAGTCTTCATCCTTGTCTTTAGGCCAAGGAGGAGGAGGAAGAGGAGGGGTTGGTCTTGCTGTCTCATGGGTGGCAGAGGCAAAAGAAAATATATGTTCAAACCTGTGTCCAAGGGTTAACCGTATATTCAAAAGTTATGCCTCAAGCACCAAACTGTTAAATAACATATCCTACGTGTTACAAATGTATTAATACCTCTGTAAAAACGTAGAAGGCCACGTTCAAGCTTAGACTCTGAGAGCAGAAAGATCCAGTTCATGCCTTTGGCCACATGCCCCTTTTCTCTTTGCACTGCAGGTAGAGCCCCTTGCTCAGGGGTGTGGGTGCCCCAGCCTGCCCCCAACAGTGCACTTGGGCTACTCATCAGGCCAGTAACTGCTCTATGTCTACCTGGGGAAGAATCTCTCCTGGGAAGGGGATTCTGGGGTTCCAGGAGCATGATCTGGACAGAAGAGGGGGTGGCTTTGCAACGTCCAGAGCAAGGCTGCATTTCTTACCTCTAAAGGTGTGGCCAGACAAGGACCACACAGGCCCATCCTACCTAAGGCTCAGGGTAGTGCTGAGACTTTTTTTTTGTATTTATTACAGCGGTCCCCGACCTTTTTGGCACCAGGGACTGGTTTCATGGGGAGCGGAGCAGCTGTAGATACAGATGAAGCTTCACTTGCTGGCCTTTGTCTCACCTCCTGCTGTGCAGCACCCCCGCCCCTTCCTAAGTTTCAAGGAAGACAATTTTTGGGGGTGGGGGGAGGGAGACTGGGGCAGAGCTCTGTAGCCAGGTCCCTAACAGGTCCAGGGGTTGAGGATGGCAGTTTCAAAACATTTGTTTCAATAGATGGTAAATGATATTTCATCATTTTACTTTGGATTTTTTAAATTAAAGAGGTTGTACACTTTTTCAAGCATTTCATATGTCCTCTTCTGTGTTTTTTCTGATCAGGTGCTTTGCCCATTTTTCTGTTGTTATTTTGGTGTTTTTCTAATGAGTTCATATAAATGCTTTATAAATCAGATTCCTGTCCTGCAGGGGACTGTATTCAGTCCAGGGAAGTGGGCTTTGGAGCATAACTGACAATCTGAAGCCCTTCACTTTCCTCCTGAAGCATGTCCTTTTCCCAAGGGAAGCTATCTGGTGAATAGTTTGATGGCTTCCTCTTGGACCTGGAACCCAGTTAGGACTGTTCACCAGCAGCTGCAGTCCTCTTCCTCCAGGGTGGGGACCTGGCCTGGCCCTCTTAGTACATGAAGTGTGGATTGGGCCAACTTCCTCCTTACCCTAATCCTAATCTAACTTTTAAAAAAAGAAGTAAAAAAAATTATATAAACCGGGCTGGGTGCGGGGTGAAGGGGAGACAGAGAAAGAGAGAGAGAATGAATGGGAATAAGAGGAACAGGGAAGTACTTGTTTTCAGGAAGGAGAATTGGATATGAGGAATTTTGGCTGCTCTGTTCCCCTAAGTTAACGCTTGGTAAGCGGTAAATAAACTCTTGGTACTTGTGTGGCTTGCTATGTGAGAGACTGTGCTGAGACCAGGTTTGAATCTTAAACATTTTCCTGAATATCATGAAAAGGTCATAGGCTAACTTAAGACCATAATTTTCTAATAGAACAGAATCGATAAAATGTTCTTCAGATTATCCTTTGGTGGGGAATGTGTAGGCCAGTCTGAAGCATAGGGAAAAATAAACATTGACATTATCCAAAAAGAATAGGCTGACTTTTTATATTCAATAAGTAAAAAGGAAAAGAAAATAGAAGATTTATCTTAATTTAACTTTGAATTTTATAAAAAAAAAGTATCCCTGTTACTACAGGATGATTTTTTTGACAACTCGTATTACCAGGAAAGATTATAAATATATAATTGCAAAACTACAATAGAGTATTTTGACCCTTGCTTAGATAGTCCCCAGCCCTCTTCTGCCCCTGTAGCCAGGCTACCATTCTACTTTCTATTTCAAGGTTGAGTATCACCTCCTCTTAGGAACTTTCCTTAACTCCATCTTCGGTTCAGAACACCATTTTCCAAGACATCCCTCTAATCTGCATGATTTACAGTATTACTAACACCACTTGGCCCACTCCAGTAGTTTTCTTCTTGTCTTTCCCCCACTGCCCTTAGGCAGTAGGCAGCTTCAGGAAAAGTACTGTTTTATAAAACTTCTGTGTCTGGGGCATAGTAGGTGTTCATGAAATATTACTAAATGAATTAATGAATAATGGAAATGTTTTTGATTTTACTTAATGAAAAACAACAGTTTTAATTTACACTCTTAAAAGAATATACTATGAATCTGTCTTGGTACTGAATTCTTTACATCAGTTATCTCATTCAATCACAATAATCCTGTGAGTTAGAAACTGGGGCCACCCTGACTTCACAGGTGAGGAAACTTGCTCAAGACTACACCACCAATAAGATGCTGAGCTGGGACTCCAGCCTGGGTCTCTCTAACTCACACACTTTTGCTTTTCACCACAGTACTGTACATATCTTCCCATGGAAAGGGAAATACTTTTGGAACCGTTTAAATACAATGAGTAGAAGAACTTTTAAAAATTAGTGCATTTAACATGATTTTTCTTGATGTTAGCAACATTCCCAATTAGATACATGGCAATTCTTGCCCATTTCAAATAAAAGCTCTGAAATGTAGTTTTATCTTATTTTCATAGTGATTAGAGTTATTATAAGAAAATAAATGCATATACACACACACCTCCATCTGATCTTTACTGAAAGTCCCCAGATGCATTCTAGAAACCCCTCTCAAGTCAATTATGAACATTCGCTTGCTACTTCTTATCCAATGAAGGTCTAGAAAGTCTCAAGAAGAAACTGAAGCAAAGTTTTCTTCATTTCTTTAGGAAGAAAATTTCTGTAAGCAATGTTGTCTTAACTGTCATTTTCTAATGAGCAAGATTGTAAAAGAGGAAATACTGGGTGGGGCAGTGGGTTCTCAACCATTTACTCTCTCGTGGGTCCCTGGAAGAGGACCCTAGAGAATGCAACCAAAGGCAGATCTGAAGACACCTTGTCAGTGGCCAGAGCTGCTGGGAGTGGTCCAAGAGAGCAGGGGCCAGAGCAGAGGTTTCTGAAGGGGGAAAGCTAATGTTAGAAGACTTACAGCTCCCTTGGAATACCTGCCTTTTCCACACAGTAGCCAGTGATTTTTCAGAAAGATAAATTAGATCATGTCTCTCTCCCCTGTTTAAAAACCTTTTAGTTACTGTATAGACCTGGTATATATGGAGCTGATGAGAAAGGTCCAAGCACAGAGATTTTTAATTAAACTTTTTATTTTGAGATAATTATAGATTCACATGTGGTTGTATTATAAGAAGTAATACAGAAGAATCCTGTGTGCCCTTTACCCAGTTTCTCCTAAGGGTAACCTATTACAAAACTACAGCACAATATAAAATCCAGAATTTGTGGATGCAGTCAAGATAGAACATTTCCAATTCCACAGGGATCGTCCTGCAGCTCTGCTATAGCCACACCCTTTCCTTCCATCCTGCTCCCTCAGGAACCCCTGACAATTGCTAGTCTGTTTTCAATTCCTATTATTTTTAATTTCAGTAATGTTATAGAAATGGAATCATATGGAAGAATCTGTAATCTTTTACAGTGAGCTTTTTTCATTCAGGATAATTCTCTGAAGATTCATCCCAGTTGCACGTATCAGTAGTCGGCTATTTATTTCTTTATTTATTTAAGACTAGTCAAGTGCAGTAGTGAGGAGGGGGAAAGTAGTAGAACAAGGAGTTCAATCTGTAACTGACTGTGAGCAATCAAGTGAGATAACTCACTACCTTCGGACCAGCCAGTGGTTGGTTATTTCTTACTGCGAAGTGTGGTATACCACAGTTTAACCACCCACCCATGGAAGGACATCTTACTCTTATGCATAAAGCTGCTGTGAATATTTGTCTATAAGTTTTTGTGCAAATGTAAGTTGTCATGTTTCTGGGATAAATACCCGATAGTGTAATTGCTGAGTCCCGTAGTTGTTACATGTTTAGTTCTTTTAAAAGGTTCTTACCACTGTATTTTTCTTTTTTAGAATTGTTTCAGCTATTCTAGTTCCTTTGCCTTTTCATGTAAATTTTAGAATGATTTTATCTATAGCTACAAAAAAGTCTTGCTTTCAGTAGGAATTATGTTAAACATATATATTATTTAGGGAAGAATTGAAATCATTATGTGAAATCTTTTAGTTCATGAACACAGAATGACTATTTGTTTGATTCTTCTTTGATTTTATTCATTAGCATTTTGTAGCTTCACCATACAGGTCTTGTACATGTTTCATGAGATTCATACCAAAGTCTGCCTGTCACTTGCTTGCTTCGTTCCTGTCTACATATTTTTTTATTTCCAAATATTACAGGGGTACAAACATTTTGTTTACATGAATTGCTTTTGTACAGTTTGAGTCAAAGTTATAAGTGTGTTCATCACCCAGATAGTGTGCATTGTACTTTTAGGTGTGAATATACCCATCCCCTCCTCCCTGCTCCCACCTGCTTGATTTCTTTTGAATTTTACTACCATATGTACACATGAGCGTTGATCATTTAGTTCCAATTTAACAGTGAGTACATGTGTTTGCTTTTCCATTCTTGTGATACTTAGGAGGATGGTCTCTAGTTCCATCCACATTGTTACAAAAGATATTAGTTCACCATTTTTTATGGCTGAGTAATACTCTATGGTATACATGTGCCACATATTATTAACACATTCATGTATTGATGGGCACTTGGGTTGTTTCCACATCTTTGTGATTGTGAATTATGCTGCTTTAAGTATCATTTTTATAAAATGTCTTTTTTTCCTTTGACTAAATACCCAGTAGTGGGATTGCTAGATCAAATGGTAGGTCTACTTTTAGTTCTTTGAGGTGTCTCCATACTTTCTATAGAGGTTGAACTAGTTTGCAGTCCTATCAACAGTATATAAGTGTTCCTTTCTCTCTACTTCCATGCCAACATCTGTTTTTTGGGGAGTTTTTGATAAAAGGCATTCTCACTGGAGTTATGTGAGAATGATTTTGATTTGCATTTCCCTGATGATTAGAGATTTGAGCATTTTTTTCATATGTTTATTGGCCATTAGTCTATTTTGAAAAGCTTCTGTTTTTGCCTTTTGCCCACTTTTTCTTTTTTTTTTTTTTTTTTTTGAGACAGAGTCTCACTGTGTTGCCCGGGCTAGAGTACCATGGTGTCATCCTAGCTCACAGCAACCTCAAACTCCTGGGCTCAAGCAATCCTTCTGCCTCAGCCTCCTGAGTAGCTGGGACTACAGGCATGTGCCACCATGCCCGGCTAATTTTTTTTTCTATATATTTTTAGTTGTCCGATTCATTTCTTTCTATTTTTTAGTAGAGACGGGGTCTCACTCTTGCTCAGGCTGGTTTCGAACTCCTGAGCTCAAACAATCCACCTGCCTCGGCCTCCCAGAGTGCTAGGATTATAGGCGTGAGCCACCGTGCCTGGCCTCGCTCACTTTTTAATGGGGTTATTTGATGTTTTCTTGTTGATTTGCATGAGTTCTTAGTAGATTCTGGTTATTAGCCCTTTATTGGATATATAACATGCACATATTTTCTCCCATTCTGTAGGTTGTGTATCTACTGTATTGATTGGTTCCTTGGCTATACAAAAGCTTTTTAATTTCATCAGGTCCCATTTATTTATTTTTGTTGTTGCTGTGATTGCCTTTGGAGTCTTCTTCATAAATTCTTTGCCTAGGCCAGTATCTGTAAGTTTTTCCAACCTCTTCTAGAATTCTTATAGTTTCGTGCCTTAGGTTTAAATCTGTTATCCATCGTGAATTAATTTTTATGAGTGGTGAGAGGTGCGAATCCTATTTCAGTCTTCTACATGTGGCTGTCCAATTTTCCCAACACCACTTATTGAATAGGGATTCTTTTCCCCAGTGTATGTTTTTGTCTGCTTTGTCAAAGATCAGATGGCAATACAAGGATGGTTTTATATCTGGGTTCTCTTTTCTGATCCATTGGTCTAAGTCTCTGTTCTTGTGCCAGTACCATGCTGTTTTGGTTTCTGTAGCCTTGTTCTATAGCTTGAAGTCAGGTAAAGTAACACCTCCTGATTTGTTCTCTTTGCTTAAGGTCGCTTTGGCTATTTGGGGTCTTTTCTGGTTCCAAATGAAACATAGAATTACTTTTTCTAGATCTGCAAAAAATGATGTTGGTATTTTAATGGGGATTCCATTGAATCTGTAAATCACTTTGAGTAGTATAGACATTTTAACAATTTCAATTCTGCTGATCCATGAGCATGATATATTTTTCCATTCGTTAACGTCCTTGGTGGTTTCCTTCCTCAATGTTTCATAGTTCTCGCAGTAGAGATCTTTCCCCCCCTTGTTTAAATATATTCCTGGGTATTTTATTTTCTTTGTTGCTATTGTAAAAGGTATTGAGTCTTTGATTTGATAGGGACTGTTGTTGGTGTATAGGAATGCTACTGATTTGCATACATTGATTTTATAACCTGTCTTTGCTGAATTTATTTATCAATTCCAGGAGCCTCTTGGTAGAATCTCTGAGGTTTTCTAGATATAAGATCATATTGTCAGCAAAGAGCAACAAAGCGTCAAAGAACTTTGATGATTTCTTTCCCCATTTTGGTACCCTCAATTTCCTTCTCTTGCCTGATGGCTCTGGCTACGACTTCCAGCCCTAGTTTGAACAGAAGCGGTGACAGCAGAATAACCTATAGGTCACATTGGGCAAGCTTCCAAATTAACTTGCTTGAGGAAGTCTTATGATTCATAGCAACCTTCTGTCCTTGAGTAAAGAAGCTTATGATAAGTTCCTTAACTCTTATGGTGAGTTCCTCAGATTGTTGATATACTGATCAATGCATAACGTACTGACCTTGAAAAGGACATTTTGTTTCTGAATCCTGAATATTTATGGATTGTGTTGCACGTAGACATTTTAACCTATATGTTGCAATATGCAGCCAATGAAGAAGGACAATTCCAGTATGAGGAGTCCCCCTCCCTTCTTCTAAACTCACCCACAAAGGCCTTCCAACTTGTAGCAGACTCTGGAACACACCCAACTTTGTTGGTATGTCTTCCTGGATTGATTCTCACATTTGGCTTCCAATAAAATGTATCAAATTAAAAAAAAAAAAGAACTGGTGACAGTAGGCAACGTTGTTTGGTTCTAGTTTTAAGTGGGAATGTTCTCAATTTTTTCCCATTTAGTATGATGTTGGCTGTGGGTTTGTTGTATATGGCTTTTATAATACTGAGGTTTGTTCCATCTATGCTGATTTTGTTAAGAGTTCTTATAATTAGGGGATGCTGAATTTTGTCAAATGCTTTTTTCTGCATCTATCAAGAGGATCATATAGTCTTTGTATTTGCTTCTATTTATGTGGTGAATCATATTTATAGATTTGTGTATGTCAAACCATCCTTGCATCTCTGGGATGAAGCCCACTTGATCATCGTGGATTTTTTTTTTTTTTTTGATGTGCTGTTGAATTTGGTTTGCTAGGATTTTATTGAGAATTTTTGCATCTATATTCATAAGGGATATTGGTCTGTAGTTTTCTTTTTTAATTGTGTCCTTTCCTGGCTTTGGTATAAAGATGATAATTGGCTTTATAGAACAAGTTGGGGAGGGTTCCTTCCTTCTCTATGTTATGAAATAATTTCTGCAGTGTAGGTACCAGTTCTTCTTTGTAGGTCTGGTAAAACTTAGCTGTGAAACCATCTTGTCCGGGACCTTTTTTGTTGGAAGATTTCTTATTGCTGCTTCAATTTTGTTACTTGTTATTGGTCTCTTCAGGAGTTCTGTTTCCTCCTGATTGAGCCTAGGGAGGTTGTGTGTTTCCAAGAATTTGTCCATTTCCTCAACATTTTCAAGTTTATATGCATAGATATTTTTATAATATGCAGAAATGATATTTTGTATTTCTGTGGTATCAATTGTAATATCTCCTTTTTCATTTCTGATTGAGCTTATTAGGGTCCTTTTCTGTTTCTGGTTAATTTAGCAAGAGGCCTGTCGATTTTGTTTATCTTTTCAAAGAACCAACGTTTTGTTTCATTAATCTTCTATATAATTATTTTGTTATTGATTTCAGGTTTCTGCAATTATAAATAATATTGTATTTTTTTATTTTTGTATCCATGTGTTCATTGGTAGCATGTAGAAATATAATTGATTTTTGTATGTTGAATTTGTTCCCTGCATCTTGCTGAACTCATTTATTAGTTCTAGAAGTGTTTTGTAGATTCCTTGGCAATTTTTACATAGGCAATCATGTCATCTGCAAATAGGGATAGTTTAATTCTGCTTTTCTGATCTGTATGCCTTTTCTTTCCTTTTCTTGCCTTATAGCACTGGCTAGTACTTCAGTACTATGCTGAGTAAGAGAAGTGAGAGCAACATCCTGGCTTGTTCCTACTCTTAAGGGAAAGTTTTTAGTCTTTCCCCATTAAGTATAATGTTAACTGTAGATTTTTTGCAGATGTTCTCTATCAAGTTGAGGAAGTTTCCATCTATTTCTAGTTTTCTGAATTTTAACATGAGTGGGTATTGATTTTTGTCAAATGGTTTTTCTGTATTGATTTATGAGATCACATGATTTTCTTCTTTATCACTTAACTTGGTGGATTACATTGACTGATTTTCAAATATTGAACTAGCCTTGCATCCCTCGAATAAACTCTGGTGTGTGTGTATATATATATATATTTTTTTCCATATTACTGAATTCTGTTTGCTTATATTTTGTTAAGAATTTTTACATTGTATATTTGTAAGGCTTATTTGTCTGTGGTTTTCTTTTTGATTTTCTGTACTCTCTTTAGTTTTGTTTTGGTATCAGCTTAATTCTAGGTTCATAAAATGGATTTGGAAGTGTTCCCTCCTCTTCTATTTTCTAAAAGAGATTACATAGAATTGGTATTAATTCTACTTTAAACAGTTAATAGAATTCTCCCATGAAACCGTCTGAACCTAGAGATATCTTTGTGGGAAATTTTTAAAGCACAAGCTCAATTTTCCTAATAGTTATAGAGCTAGTGAAATAATCTATTTCATATTGGATGAGTTGTGGTATTTTGTATTTTTTTCAAGGAGTTGGCTCATTTTATCTAATATGTCAAATTTTATGTGTAGAGTTATACAGAGTATTTCCTTGTCTTCCTTTTGGTGTCTACAGAGTCTGCAGTGGTATTCACTGCTTCACTCCTGATATTAATAATTTGCATCTTCTCTGTCAGTCTTGCTAGAGGTTTGTCAATTTTATTGATTTTTGTCCATGAGCCAGCTCTTTGTTTCATTAATTTTCTGTATTTTTTATTTTTGACTTTATTGATTTTTGCTCTTATCATTTCCTTCTCTCTGCTTGCTTTGGGTTTATTTTGCTCTTCTTTTTCCAAGTCCTTATGGGAGAGCTTAGATTATTGATTTGAACCTTTTCTCATGTATGCATTTAGTTCATATAAAATTCCCTCTCAGCACTGCTTTATCTGTATCCCACCAATTTTTATTAATATATGTAGTATTTTCATTTTCATTCAGTTGAGTGTATTCTTTTATTTTTCAGAACCTCCCTTTTTGTCCTATGGATATTTTAGAATGTGTTGTTTAGTTTCTAAGTGTTAGGAGATTTTCCTGTTATTTTTCTAGTACTAATTGGAAGATAAGAAAAAGTAGCTTTTGCTTTGAATTAAAACCCAATAATTAATATGATAAAGTATAGTATCATAGTACATGAAGTATACAGATTAAATGAAATTAATAATTACATATACGTTGATTAGATCTGCTATACACATTAACACAAAGGGAAGAAAATAAATAGATAATGTTTTAAGCTGTATTTTTAGTAAAAATGATGAAAGGATTAATTAAAGATCATTTTAAGAGACAGCTGGACATATTCTATCTTGTGTGTTTAAATATCCCCACTATTCTTTTGTTTAAATACACATTACCTAGTTTAATTTTTCAGCTGCAGGTGGCCTATAATTTTCATCATTCAGAAATAACCAAGTTCCTGTCATCCAGTTCTTGGTCTAGAAATTAATGGCAAAATTTTTTATTTCCTAATTCTTAGTCTTGATCTAATTAGAGTTATTATAAGTTAACAAGTGGTATAATCTGGGTTTTTATTATTATTATTATTATTATTATTATTATACTTTTCATCTTTGTTTTGCTTTGAATTTCTCCAACTCTGCACTCAGAATCATTATTTGATTGTCTTAAAGAGTAGATTTTAGAAGAAGTTGTATATGGCCTCTTAGGAATGAAACAATTAGAGAATATTACATAAAATAACCATTCTAAGATAAGAATAACTTTCTGAAGGAACTGAGAAAAATTCATCTCAATTTGTATCTGTTGGTGCCTACTAATAGATACAAATGGAGGTGAAATAAATAGATGGTATAATTTTAGTTTCTTGAATCACTAAAATCTCATTGAGGAAATAGTCACATCCTACAGAAGGAACTGAAGATATAGATACTTGTGTATAATGATGTGCTTTAGTAACTTTTCCTTTGGTCCATCAACAATTTAATAATAGGACGAGTAACTTTTTTGTAAAGAATTCTGTACTATTAAGAACTACATTATAATGGATTTCAGATTCTTTCCTGAGTACATTGCATTTTAATGGAGGTGATAATAGCTGGGACTGGGAATGAGGGCATGTGTATTCTTTGGACTATTGTTATGTGGCTTCCTCGTGAAAGGAGACCTGTGGTTTTCTGTATATTATAGCCTGTGCCCTCTCAGTGGGTACTGAGACATTCTTGATGGTTTGAGTATCAAGACACTTTGCGTATGTGAGTTCTTACACTATCTGGTAAAAATCATGGTAGAATGGAGAGACTATCTCACTGTCACTTCCATCAAGGCAATCTTGAACCGTTCTCAGAGCCTTTTTCATCTATCAAGTGAGAATGTTGACAATACCTTGTCCACCTGACAAGGTTGTCATGGGAACTGAATAAAATAATAGAAGTAAAATCTTTAGTCATCTAAAATTTTAAAGATGGCACAGGCATGTTAATGAGTTTTTATGTAACCCTACACATGTGTCAATTCCTAATGCTTTCTGGAAGACCATGCTTACTTCTGTTACATTTTCTGTTATCAGCCAGGGATGACTTTCCATCTCTGCTGGGCCAAAGAGAAGCCAATGAGAACTAGCTACTAGCTCATAGGCCAAGCAGCCTCAAGCATAAAACCACAGCTGTGATCTGAAGGCCGACTGACCTCAGACGGCCAGGTGGGGGCTGGCTGGGAGCACGTTTTTTTAAGTTCTTGGGTTAACTTGCCCGAACAATTGTTTTGCGCTCAATCCCAGCCTGCCTCTACCAACTCTGCCCACTCGTTGGCTTCATTCTACTAGGGAGACACTTGGTCCCATCTGGTGCTCTGATTACAGAGTGAGCAATACTTCCCAAGCCAGAACTGTTATCTGAAAGCTAGGACTTCAGGCTGGAAAACTCTTGCTTTTTGTTTTCTGGAACACATGGGTAGTATAGTAAAATATTCTGGCCTTCACATTACTTGAGGAATGGAATCCTTGTGGTTAGTCATAAACCATAGTGCCTAAACTGCATGTTATAATTTAAACCTACAGGTGGATTTTTAGGACTAGAAGTTTTTACAGGTCATGGGGTGGAAGGAGGAGTAAAGCTTAGTTAAGTTTAAATTAGAGTATTTATATTTCCCCACCTCACTACTTTTTACTTTCTGATCCCAAAGGACGCACCCTTAAAGTATGAATGGGTTGCTTCCCAAAAGTTTCTTGCTTAGAACTTAGACTGCATTTGCCCAGAGAACAGCGGTAGAAATCATGACTGCATTCCCAGGCCAGCCCCCAAAAGTCTGTTCCATATTAATGCATTATAATATTTTGTTGATAATCGGACTTCAGCTCCCCATAACCATATTTATAAGATTTCTCTGAGAAAAAGAGTTTTGAATCCAAGTTTAGATGCTATGGACATATGTCCCCCTGGAGTTGGAAGAAGGAGAGAGATGGAAAAAAAGGAGAGAACTCTGGGTAGTGGTGGGGAAGGCCTGTCTGAATAGATTAGAAAAACATTCCCAAATGCCAGAAGCCTAAATCTTGATGCCTTCTTAGAGAAAACACCTGTCCAGGCCAGTTGCTGCTCCTCTGTTCTGAACTAGTCAGAAAAAGGGCAGTTGCAGGAAAATTATGAACAGCAGACTGTGAAATCTTTCATGCTAATCTGTACACATATTTGGTTATTGGAGAAGGAAATGATAAGAGCAAAAATCAATGAAGTCAAAAATTTAAAATAGAGAAAATTAATGAAACAAAGAGCTGGTTCAGGGACAAAAATCAATAAAATTGACAAACCTCTAGCAAAACTGACAAAGAAGATACACACTATTAATAATGGAAAGGAAACAGGGAATATCACTGCAGACTCTGCAGACACCAAAAAGATGACAAGGGAATATTGGTTGCAAGTTAGAAACCGATTGTATAATCTTTGGTGTGTATTTTTCTCATTTTAAAATTAAGCTGTGTCACTATTGCTGTATTAAAGTGTGAATAACTGGAGGACAGAATCAAATGTTGGCTTCACTCTTCCTACACAGCCTTCAGGCCACACTCTCTCAAATCATGCTGTTGGCCAACATTGTGTGTAGGTAGATTCATCTCCTTTCTAAGCTGATGAACTTTTGGTATATTACTCAAGACAAGTGAAGTATTTTGAGATATGCACCAAACTTCAGAGTTTCTTAATATAAGGAAGCAAATTTTGTGCTTTACTTTGAAGCTTCTGTGTAGAAAAGAGCTACGCTGGGTAGCAGTTCTAACACTCTTACAAGCAGATAGGGCTCTTGTCTTTAACTTTGATACAAATATTTAAACCATATGAATGTAAATAGTTTGTCTTGAGTCTTTCTGTACCTCCAGTTGAACAGAAATTATTTTCCCCCAAAGAGGAAAATTTCTGCAGTGTTCCAGTAAGATACCAGTAGATAACGGGCAAGTTACGGTTACATTTGGGATTGTGGATAATGATTGTCTTTACAAACCTAGTTCTGGATAAATAACAAGTTTCACTGTTTTTTAAACATGAGGAAGAGTTTGCATTCCAAATTAACCTTGTAATAACCCAGCAAAATATGCAATGATGTATCTTGTGCAGTATCTAACCCTTATCTATAGATTTTGATCTCCTTTGTGGTTGCTGGTGAGGTGGTTTGTTTTAGTCTTTGAGGAATGTTTGCTCTTGTTTATTTCTCTAGTTTTTCACTAGTTCATCTTGTATGTTCCTTTAAACAATGAGCTGTATAACACAAAAGAAAAATAAAAGCAGTGTAGTCATACAGAGGTGAAAAAAGGTATGAATAATGGACAGTTTTAAATAATATAATTTTTGGAATCGTAACAATTCAGTACTGAAAAAATGTGCTGCATATGACCATCTGTAAGTATATTCTAGTGTGCTGTCTGGCTAAAGCTGCATATAGTATTTTTAAAAAGCAGTTTTCCCTGCCTGGCTATTACTGTCTACTTCATGTGTGTGTTCCATTGGAAGCAGATGCTTTGCATGGCCCAGCTGACCATACTGAAGCACACGAGCCCATCCTCCTTCCGTGGTGCCAGGCCCCTGGGAGCCGGTCACCTGGTCCCCCATGACTGCTTCCCTTTCTGTAAATGTCCAGGATAGTGTGAAGACACAATTGTACATTCTTCCAAGAAAGGGAAGTCCTGATGACCGGAGAGGTCTTTGTTCTTCATGCAATGGTGGCTGAGAAGACAGGAGCCTCAGGTGTGGCTTGACCCAGCAGCATCCCCTGTGCCCAGTGGAGGGGGTTTAAAGATGAGAACAAGGGGCAGCAGCATATGGTCTTCTCCCCTTGCTTCCTTTGTGGAGAAAATGAAGTGAAATAAATTATGAAATAACTCTTGTAGGAAAGACTCCATGTGGTAACATCGTGTATCCTCCATGACCCAAATCCAAGTTTTCTCTGTCAGATCAGGTTGACTTTAGCAAGCACAAACAGAAACTTTGATTGTTGTTCTTACTTTTAAGTAACCTGTGAAAGACCACTTGCTGATAAGAATAATGTTAATTTAATGTTATCTGTTTAAAGTGAAATGCTTATTCATTAGGGAAAATAGACACAAATGGTAACTCTGAAAGTGATACAATTTCCTGGCTTCTGTTATGTTGACAGGCCATACCTGATAAATTTCAAATGATCGTATCAAAAGTAAGTGGCCATTCTTATTGGCTGAACTAAAGAGCATTTCGTAATTTTTCCCCGTATTAACTCTCTTTCTTGAGATGCAACTGTCAATGTGAAACTTGACATATGTCCAACTCCTCTGATAGGCATTGCTGCTCTTTTACCTTGTGGGACGCTTTCACAGTCCTGACTGTCCTTTCCGATACCGCTTTCTTAAACATGCTGCTGGGCCTAGCGGAGGCTCCTCCTCTCCACCGCTGCATGGATTCTTGGGCCCAGCATCTTTTTTTTTTTTTTTTTTTTTATTTCAGCATAATATGAGGGTACAGATGTTTAGGTTACGTGTGTTGCCCTTGCCCCTCCTACCCCCCTCAGTCCAGGTTTCAAATATGTCCATCCCATTGCGTGGTGCGCATTGCACTCTTTGTGTATGCATATACCCGTCCCCTCCTCCCTCCTCCCCCCTCCCCCCTGCACAATATCTAATAGATGTAATTCTTATATATGCACTTATGTGTTGATCCGTTAATACCAATTTGATGGTGAGTACATGTGGTGCTTATTTTTCCATTCTTGGGA
>CAUYSK010097594.1:0-35661 GCA_963575035.1 Avahi laniger | reverse complement strand
CCACGTCCTCTGGGAACTGCTTCCCTTTGTTCCCCAGTGCTCCCTGCCTTTGCCTCGTAGCCTGTCCCCAGGAGGATGAAGGGAGCCCCCCTCACTGGCTGTTCTCTTTGCAGGCGCCCCAGGACCCCAAGGAGAGAAGGGCAGCAAAGGCGACGGGGGTCTTGTTGGCCAGAAAGGGGAAACCGGATTGAAGGGAGACAAAGGAGACCTGGGCCTCCCAGGTGAGGACCCTACTGTGGCGTCAGTGCTCACTGGGAGGCCTGAGAGCAGGGCTGTGCTCCACCTACCCGCACCCCTGGAGCACCACACTTGGTCTCTTCTTTCCAGTGAGCAGAGGGGTGCAGTATGAGAGGGAGAACAGTGTCATTCAGCACTTGGGGCTGGCCCATGACGAAATGGGTGCACATGGGTAGCCCACTCCTGGGAAGGGAAGAGGGCTGCAGAATTCTCTTTGGTGAAGCTGAGAGGGTATCCTTGCACCAGGCAAAGCGTTGGGCAGCTGACCTGTGAGGTCCTTCCAAAGCCCGTGCTCCGCCACTCTCTGCAGACGGAGACGGAGACCCAGGCTTTCTCAAGATGCCCCTGCCAGCCCCCGAGAAGGGGCCAGAGCCAGGCCTCTGCCCACTGGGTCTGAGCCCTGCTGTTTCCCATCCCACGCTCACGCACTGCGGCCAAGGAGGATATCAATCCACACCAGACTCAGGCCCGGAAACGCTGTGGTCAGCAAGGGGAGATGCAGCAGTTTCAGTTCTGCAGAAATCGGAACTCCAACCCACCCCTCCTCTTCCCAAATTTCCTCTCCCAAGAGCACAAGACCTCTCTTGCCTGCAGCTTGCTCAAGCCTCTGTCGGTGGTCGGGACTGTGCCAGCCAAGGGAGACCTGACCCCGGCGGTGCTGAGGCTTCACCTACGCCCTTCGCCCCGGCAGATCAGTGATGCCACCACGGCAGAGTTCCAGGACAGGCCTGTTTTCCTCACTCCACCGCTTAGCTGGGATTGGAAAGTTCTGAAGAAATAAGCAGCTGTGCTTCCTCGGCAGGGGCCAGAGTCTAGTCCTCTCACTGACGTGATGCTGCCTTGCTTCCCAAAGTCGTCCACACCGATGGGGACGTGGAAGTTACAGCGATGCAGGTGCAGGCCCGGACCACGCTGAAGTAACCCCGCACGGCTGAGCAATTGCCCTAACGTGATGGTCCCGGACCACGGCAGCAGGTGTCAACACATCCCTCCAGGCAAACAATTCCCTGTGCCTTCGGGCAGCTGCCATCGCCCCTTCTCCAAAGTGGACAGTGTGACTGGCCGAGAATGGCCTTCCCTGCTGTTTGCACCCTTGGCTGTCAGGAGACCTCAGCTGTAACAAAGTTGCTTGTGATTGCAAAGTCTTCACCGAGGAACGGTCATTCCTCAAATGTCCCCTCATGTCAGAGACTCATCTCCACGCCCTGCACCTAACTTCACTCAACGCTTAGGCCCACAAAGGCTTCCTCCGTTCCCTCCTCTGCCCCCTTTCCTAACTCACTGGGGAGAAGTCTGGCGTCATACATGAGTCCTCTCCGGCTCCAAAATTGCCAAAATCATAGAATGGAGCAATAAATGCCTCTCGACAAAATTCCATCCCATCAGTCCTACGCGAGAGCCTGTAAGGCTGCTCTGGAGTGAGCTATTCCTCCTTAGACCTTCGCCCCACTCCGCTCCCTGGGTGCGGAATGGCGCATTCACACCAGCTGACGGTGGGACTTGGGCAGCTTTCTGAGTGTTGGCCACCGCAGTGGGCTGGTGGGGAGCGGGGCCTGCGAGGCCCGGCGGGTGGGGCCCATGCAGCCCACTGCCCACCAGACTCGCAGTTTGGGAAGAAGTCACAGTGCCCAGCCCCTGCAAGGAGCCTCCCTCAATTGATATGCACTGAGCACCTACAGGAAATGAGGAGGGAGCGATGGAGGACTCAGGAGAGGACAGGCTAGGATGAGCCCCGAATGCTGATGACAAATGGAAAATTTGAAATCTTGGGTACCAGAAAGCCTGTGTCTGAACCGCTGGCAGGAATATGAGCCGCTGCAATGTTTTTCTCTCTCCCAATGCCTCAAAGTTGCTATTCTCGGCATTTCGGATCTGCTTTCTGGAATATTTGGGCTTCAATCTGAGAGGCTTTAAAAAACAATTCCCAAAATGCAGTCACTAAAATGAGCCAGACAGTGCTGGTTGAGCCCGGGCTATGGTCCCTCCTGAGGGGACCTGGGCCATGCCAGGTCACCTCGCTACCAACTTCTCACGAGTTTATGTCTTGTCTCTGGGGCAAGGTGGTGTGTTCCTTGAGGGCAAGATCATATCTTCCACTTCTGGCCACCAAGTAGGAGCTCAAGGAGTGTTGGGTTTGGAATTTGAGTAGGATGGGAAGTGTCAGAGTGGGACCTGCTAGCTGCGTTTGCCCTCCCCGCACGCCTGGCCTCCACTCCTTGCTTTTCCAGGAAGCAAAGGGGACATGGGCATGAAAGGAGACACAGGGGCCATGGGGCCCCCTGGAGCCCAGGGGAGTAAAGGGGACTCCGGGAAGCCAGGCCCGCCAGGTAAGAGGATGCGTGGTCACATCCACCAATGTGTAAGTATTTCCCTTCCTTATTGCAGGCTGAGCCCAAGGGAGAAAAAATTCCTAAAAGTTCTTCTTCATTTTAGGTTTGGCTGGTTTTCCTGGAGCCAAAGGAGATCAAGGTAAGAGCCATGGGAATCTGGGCATCATTCCAGCTACCACTGTCCCTTGGCAAAGTCATCGTGGGGACCCGACTCCACCATCTTTTATTTCATTGCGTATTAACCAAGAGCACCTGGAGTTTCTTAAAAACCTGGCCCCTCCTAAGAGGAACAGAGGGGCTGGCAGGTGTGGGCTTAACTGATCCCTCTTTAGACCTTTACCCCACCTCACCATCCTGGGTGTGCAGCAGGACATTTAAGCTCAGAGTTCCCAGTAAGTCCCCAAGTCCCAAACCTTGCAGCAGTGAATGGAAAGGTGAATAAGTTGCTGAGACTAGTTTTCCTCCCACTCATGGGGCTAGTTCATGGCTTCTAAAGAGAGATGATTAAAGCTGCTAAAGGGACTATGAGGTGTTAAGAGGTTCGTGTCTCACTGCTGAGGACAGAGGCATGGGGGCCGGGGCAGCCAGGCCCTCTCCCGACCACCCCTGCCCTGCGGCCACCACTTACCTTTCAGGACAACCAGGAGCGCAGGGAGTTCCAGGCCCTCCCGGTGCAGCGGGACACCCAGGTGCCAAGGGTGAGCCTGGCAGCGCTGGCTCCCCGGGGCAGACAGGTGAGGTCCCAGGTCCTGCGGTGGGCGTGGGGTGGGAAGACTCACCCATCCCAGTCCTTATGCCTTGTGTGGTGTCTGTTTTCCAGGACCACCAGGGAGTCCTGGGAGTCCAGGAGCCTTGGGTCTTAAAGGAACCAAAGGGGACACAGGTAACAAAGGGTGTGGGAAGGTGGGTGGTGGGGGTCACAGGGTGGCAGGATGGACAGGGAGGAGGACTGTCCATGGAGGAGGCAGAGGGACTCTTCTGCTCTGGCCCCTGAGGCTCCCTGGTTAAGGGGGGCAATCTCCCTGCCAGGATCCCTTGAGGCTGGAGAGTAGAGAAAGCCCTTCTTGCGCACTCCCCCAAGGGTGCAGCTGGGAGCACTGGCCCACGCTAACCAAACTCACAAAGACTATTTTATAAACCATCCTGCCAACCTAGTTAGGTCACATACCATCATGTCGGTTCAGTCTAGGTTATAAGCCATCGCATCAACATAGTCTACTTCATAAACCACGGTGCCAGTGTGGTCCAGTCAATAAGTAAGTTTGGGCACCTGCTGTGTGTTCACTCGGTCTAGAAAGTCGGGGCCACTGTCTTGAGTGCTGAGATAGCTTCAGACACACAGGGTGGTGCCGGAGTCAGAGAGACTGTGCCCAGGCAGTGCAGGCACACTCTGGGCATTTGCATGGAGAATTGCTGTGTGCCGTTTGGAAAGCCAGGAGCAGGTCGAGGTACTAGGGAGTGCGGGTCGTGACATAGGTCTGCGTTTCTGCTGAGGATGGTTGTGGCCAGCTGGCTTCGGCCCCTCCTCTGCCTAAGCAGAAGGTTAAGTTTGCCATCAGACAACCTGGATGCCTCACCCCTGGGCCATGCCACAGACCCACACCAGGGCTGGTCCTTCGTATTTCTAACTCATTCATTCATTCATTCACTGCCACCTCCTGGTGAGCCTTGCACTCTGGGCCTGTGAGCTTCGGGGGTTTTCCTGGAGGAACCACGGCAAGGGTAGCTCCTTCACCCTCTCTGTCCTTCTAACCCCCCAGCCTCAGAGCCATTTTCATTTTCATGGATTGTATATCAGTGTAGGTGGGTCCCTGCTACCACCTGAAGGCCACTAGCAAGGTCTTACCCTGGGAAAGGCTCCATCAGGGTATGGTGGTCAGATGTCCCTGACTTGTTGGCTGTCCGTCTTAATCTTATAATTCCATCTTATTTGATTCCTGACCTTATGGTGCATCTGACTTTGAGGCCCAAGGCTCTCTTGTCCCTGACTTTTCTACTTGGCTTCATGGAGACACTTGCTTTCAGCCCTAGTTACAAATAGCAGTCGCCCTCTGCCTCCACCCCCATTGCCAGACGAATGGTTCTTCACTAAGCAAGAGCACTGTGGATAAAATAAATGCCCACTCCCTGGGCCCAAAGGCTGTCCTTTGACAGTCTGAGGGTAAGGAGTCTTGCCCTGTACTCTGCATCCTGGGAGGGTTTGCGTAAGAGCTGGAGGCTAGCTCCAGCTCCTGGGCAGCTCATGACAGCCTAATGGGACAAGCATTCTTGTTAGTGCTATTTCACAGTAAGTTGCCCAAAGTCAAACAGCAAATGTTTGCATTTAGGCCCAGCCAACCCAAAGCTGGGTTTGGGTTTTGTTAGGTTTTTGTTTACTACACTCTATCCTGGGGTCTTCCTCCCCAGCAACCCCCATCAGGACACTCTGATGAGTGACACCTTCTCCCTCCATCCCAATTCAGCAAGAATCAGAGCAGAAGGTAGCAGCTTCTTCCACTCTTAGGAGGAGACATGAAGCTCTCGGGCCCTGTAATGGTTCCTAGTTAACTACCCAAGACCGCATACCTATTTTAGTACAGAGACCCTTGGCCAAAGTGTGAGGATCATTTTAACTCCATCATCATTGAGTCCTTGTATATATACTGAGCACCTTTATGAGGTTCTCCATTAATCAAGCCTAGTGGTGAAGACAAGCCAGTCAGATTCTAGGGGTTACCCCTTAATTCTGGCTGTCTAAGTGAATGACATTTTCAGTTTGGGGTGTGTGATAATTACTATTTATATAAAAACTGCCTGAGTTGTGAAACCAAGTCCAAATGCTTACCTTGATGCAGTAGCTGATGGCCCATATAGACGTCTCAGAGGGGAATTCCAATGGGATCATAATCTGGTTAATCTTAGCCAGGTCTACATGTCTTCCTGGAGTCATGGGCTAATGAAATTCCAGAGATTAGATCTGGCAATTTCTGAAGTGGGATCAGGAAGAATGGGTAGTGGGTGGGAGCCAGATCTTCCCATCACTGAAGACAATGCATACTCGTCAATGTCAGAGTGTTGGTATTCCCCAGACTAAAGCTACTATGGTGACAGTCCAGATTTGATGTATCAAGTCAGGTTTTCAAACTGATGTATTTCCCATTTTGTAAATAAAATCATTAATCTCTCAAGAGAATATCTAGTCACAGTAGCTGAAAACGAACTTCATAGTGCATTGGTTTGACCTAGACAACAGCTAGATTTCATTACTGTGCATTAATCATTAGAAATGAGAGGCCCATTTATTATTTATTACCAGTGTCTCTGGGCCAGACATTGTGCTTGGAACTTGACCCAGGATCTTAGTTTTAACACCCCACACAGCTGAGTTTTATCATCCCTACTTTACAGCTGAGGAAACAAAGGTTCAGAGAGGGTAAACCCTTTGCCCATGGTCTCACAGGTAGTGTACACTGAATCTGGGAGTCAACCCCAAGTCTGATTCCAAAGTTGTGCTTTTCCAGATTTTGTTGTATAGAAGAACCTAGAGTGTATGACTCAAGAGAAAATCAGACTGGCTCTCTCCTGCCCCTCACCTTTTACCCCAGGCTAGACGAGTAAATCCTGGCTTGGTCACCAAGCCTCCTACCTCCGCTGGCAGTCACTGGACCCCACTCCAGCCTGTTCAGTGGAATGTTTCCCCTTGTCTGCACCTCTCGAGGGAGAGAAGCCATCTCACATTCAATAAGACAAAGAGGGAATTCCTGCCATTCTGCTGGGAAGATAAACGCCACATTTTATTAATAGGGCATTATACCCCATAGAACTTTCTCTAAGTGTTGATTTCCTTCACCTTTTAGAAACAGGTTCTTATCTAATCCTCAGCACTTAGTTTTTCTAACTTTTTCTCTTTCAAAGATTGCAAAATAATAACCAAAATATAGTTCTACATCTCTTAGCTACTTTGAAAAGTAACATTTGTCTGGAGATGGAGACTCCACTTCAACCTGTAATCATGACATTTCTTTTTTTACTGTTTCTACCTCATGAAATGACAATGATGTTAGATGTAGCTTAAACATTTAAACTTCAAAACACCAATCTGATTGGAAAAACTTTTTTCTCTCATTGACCTTTCTGCCTAAACCATAATACTTTGAATTCTTGATTTCTTCTTATTTTCCTTTTGGGGCAAAACTAAAATGCAAAGAACTTGAAATCTATTTTCGCAACTGTATTTGAAAATGTTTTATTTTAAAGATAAGCAACAAAGATAATCTGAATAGCAATTAAACCCTATATCATGACAATAATTTCCTGGTTAATTCTTTTCCTCATATCAAAGTACTGAGGCAGTCCAAGAATTTATTAATGTTAAATTCTACCAAGCCAAGTTACTAAATTGTCACTTAGAAAACCCTTCCCCACTTTCCTCTAGGCTTCTCAGAGGCTTCTGCAGTTGAGTCCTATCCTCCTTCTTCTTGCGATGCAGCTCGAATTGTCAGTTATTAGATTAATCCTAAATTCGCCAGGCTGCACCTAGCTTGCAGGTTGGGATGGTATTTAAGGAAGTTTCTTGATGAATTGGAAATTTCTACACTTAACTCGGAATCAGGAGACTCGAGCCTCAACTCCCACTTGCCCCTGACCAGCTGGGCAACCCTGTTAAGACTCAGTTTCCTCTTCTGTGGCCTGCGAGTGGAGTAAACAAAAGTGTTCGGCCCTCTCAGCTTGCTAAGTGTATGACACCCAGGGAAAACCAGTTTGCTTGTGGATGAGAAGAAAAACCCAGCATCCATTTGCTCTCCAGGGTAGTTTGCAAACATGCAGTTCTCGAGCCTGTTTTTCAGCTGTCACGTGCAGGAGCTGATCCAATCAAATGCTGCCTTGATTTATAGTGAAGTAATTACTAGTCCCTCGATTGATTAGTCAATGAACAGCCACTCAGCCAGTGCCCTCTTAGAGTCCAGCGAGGCTTGGAGAGAAATCACACAAACCTCAATTCTAATTTCCTTCCCTTGAAGAGGCAAGTTTTGGAGCCAAAACTGACACCCACTAAACACATATCAGAAGACATTTTATCAAGGAGCATCCTCTGCCGTATGAACTGTGGTTCTTGGAAAGCTCAGACGTGAGGGGCTGTGAGTTCCTACAGAGACTGGAAGGCTGCTTGGAGGAGGCAGGCTGTGAGATGATCCCCAAAGAAAATGAGATTTGTTTAGGGCAGTGCGGTCCCGGGACCAGCAGCATCAGACTCACCTGGGAATTTGTGAGAAATGCAAGTTCTCGGGTCCCCATACCAGTCCCTCTGCATCAGCAACTCGGGATGGTGCCCAACAAGTTGTTTTTTAACAGGCCCCTTCCAGGTGATTCTGCACTTGATCTTAGCCAAAAGGCCGAGAAGCGATATCCACGTGATTGTGATGGACAATTTAGTTTGACTACTCCTCCTTTAGGGGAAAGGGATCGCCAAGAGAGACTAGAGGTGTCTTTGGAACCAAGTACATGGCCCAAGTGAGACTCCAGGGAGGAGTGAGCCAGGCATGCTGATGGCACAAAGGAGCCCACAGGGCACAGAGGGAGGCCAAGCCTGGGTGACGACCTCAGCTTCCCCCTTCACTCCTGCCTGACCTTGGCTAACTCAATTAGCATCTCTGACTCCCTCCTCCAGGGAGGGAAAGAACACTGTCTTGCAGGGTGGCTGAAAGATCAAACAAGGTAGTATGTGCAAATCCTTGGCACAGTGTCTGGCATGATGCAAGTGGCAAGAAATACTGAGTCCCTGGAGGGGAGGAGCTGGGAGGAGGGAGAGTCGGGGAAATGAATGTGGCAGGGCCAAGCTCCAGGGCATGGACCCGGCGAGCAGGGGCTTCCCTGTGGTTCCTGTCTCATAGGCATGCTTGCTCCTCAGTGCTTTAGGGGACAGTTGGAGAGGTGCACCTCTTTGGGTGGTGACAATAGGGATGGGACAATAGGGACAATAGTGCCCTGGGGTCCCTGAACCTCATTTCTAGGAAAAGCATCTTAAGGCAGAGATTTCTGCAGTATGGAGCCCTGTAGGATGCTAACGGAGAGAGCCTAGAGTCTAGAGGTGGACTGTTTTCTACTTAATCCCTCCATAGGCATAAATTTGAATGCGGTCTTCTCCCCGCTGATCTTGACATATGCTATTCACATGCAATAAGCAGAGAATCTGCCATTTCTGCTGGGCAACCTCAGCTAAGTCCCTTCGGGTCAACAGCGAACATTTACCGGGTGCTTGCAGGGCAGCAAGCCCAATGCTCCTGTGGGACCTCGACCCCAGTGTCCCAGGTACTCCTCACCTGGAGGGCAGACACATGAGCAAACAGGGTCCATGAGGTCCCGCGGCACCATTTATTCAGCACTGGCTGGACGCTTGGCACACACGACTTCATTTCAGTCTTCAAACTGCCTTGAGAGGCAACAAGGAGGAAGCTGAGGCTCAGACAAGAACACCTGGCCAAAGGTCACAAAGCCAGTAGAGGGCAGAGGAGGACTAAGCCCGGGCAGCTGACTCTGGAAGCATTTTGCTTTACTGCCTTGGAAGAAAGGATGTCATCCACTGGGCAAGGCCAGGGAAGGTTCACAGTTGACGACGTCTGACATCTTCACAGGGTTTACGGGCCTACTCTGGGTTCTTCAGGTGGGCCAGAGGGGTGAGACACTCTAATCAGAGGGACTGGAGTGTGTGCAAATGGCCCTGGGGGAGCTGGGGCCTGTCTGCCAGGGGCTGACCTCAAAGGCACCTCCACTCTCAGAAGAACCTATCCCAGCCCCAGTTCTGTCCCCAGCCCTGAATGAGGAACAGAAGTATTGCCCTCTCAGAACCCTCTGGTGCTCCCCACTTCTCCTGGCTTCTTGGCTATCCGACACCCCTCCCCAGGCAGCACCAGGCCTCACTGGGCCATCTGGGACACTGCCAGGAGTCACGACTTCTCTTGCTCACGATTCCAAGAAGGGGCCTGAAGAGGTGCACAGGACACCCAGGGACTGAAGAGGGAGACAGGGGAGGCTGGGTCAGAGTTTCCCCCAGGCAACTGCCCTGCGGATGGCTGAGCTCTCTGTGGTTTCCGTGATGGACCGTTGGCAAAGGCCAGTCAAGGGCACGGCCACAAGCACAGATGCTCGTGAGTTGCTGTCTGCATTCCCCTCGTTATCCTCTAGGAACTGTTACTTGATGGTCAATAATGAGCTTATATTTTCCCCAAGATCATGTAACTGTCTTGGGGTGTCCTGTTTCTCTGAGCTAAAACCATTATTGGCTTTAAAATCATGATACCACGATGTCGCTAAATGAGCAAGATATTATCCCACAGTGACCCCGCTGGGTGCTGGGACAGTGGGTCTTCCATGAAAGTTTCCTGGATAAAGGGAAGGAAGTAAATGAGAGAGGAAGGAGGGAGGACATTTCACATTAACTGCAAGTAGGCTCATCACCAGTGATTACACTTATTATTTTTCCATTTTCTGGACGTGAGACCCTTTAGCCACCTGAATCTTCAGCCACACTGGGGCCAAATGAAATAAACCAACAAACACTAATGGAGCATCTACTGTGGGTGAGGACACCCAAAGCTCCTGGTGGCCACCGAGTCCCCTTCCCAGTCTTTTGGAATTGAAGATAATTTTATTTTCAAAATATCTCTCAATTCTCTTCCAATAAAATGCCGCAGCAAAGAAGGGGAGGTCAGTTAGACACCAAGTGGTGTTATCGGTGGGCAGGGAGGCCGGCTGGTGCGTCTGGGGTCTGTCTAACCCGGGCTTTCACCCAGCACGTTGCTGTTTCCCCCCACGCTCCTGTCTCTGGTCTGCAGACTGTCCCCTCTTATGCTCTGCCGAAGAGGCTTTAAACAATTGTGGAGAACCAATGTATCTTTCCATCTGCATTAATCAGACAAAAGGTAGAGGTTGTCTAAGATTAAAAGTGTCTAATATCTAAGTTTTATTATCTCCTCCCCCCTTTTTTGTTTTGATCTTAGGACTTCAAGGACAGAAAGGAACAAAAGGAGAATCAGGAGTTCCAGGTAAAGGGCTGACTTCATTTTAATCTCTCAGAACGATGACTGGAAAGCCTGCCTGCTTGCAGGGGGGGCGTGTTGACTTTGGACACACAGCTGTGACCTTCCCCCAAAGTCGAGGCCAAGATTGCAGGGCTCTGTCACAGAAGCCTCGATTCTTCCCCTGGAAGACCTGGGGGGTGACAGGAACTCGGCGTCCTGAGGGGTGTAGGGTGTGGGGCGGGGGCTCAGCCGGCGGGGTCCCCAGGCTGTGCAGCCACCAGGGAGCTGTGCAAACATCCTCTCCAGCCCCAGCTTGGTGCCTCCTGGTCTCTGCTGTGGTCCATTTTCTTCTTCCTCTTGCCCCCGGCCCCTCCCCTCCACTGGGTGTCCTTATCCTCATCCTCGCCCTCAAACCTGTGCTCACAGTTAGCCGCTGAGCTCGGCACTGGTTGCACAGCGTCTCTGGTCTTCCCCAAAGCCCTACCCTCGTGGACGCTAAAACAAAACTTCTCAGACACATTTCTTATGCGCTTTTCTTCCTCGTGAGCTAAATATTCTATTACTACTTTAATTTACTAATGAAGATATTGAGGCTTAGAAACATTCTAGCAAATTCTCTGTGAATGACTAGAACTTCCATACAATTATGTAATCCCAGAAGGACCAACAACCTGTGGAATCCTGCCAGCTACTTCCACCTGCGTGTTCTCCACAGCATTTACGTGGGAGTCGGGCGATCAGAGCAGCCCCCAGTTGGACTAAAGACACAGGCTGAACATTCGCACCACCCATTCTAGGGGAGACTTGGTAGTTAAGGACAACCTACCCATTAAACGCCGAGGCCATTGGGTCGCCCTTGGAGAAGCAGAGCCGGGCATCTGACAGGTGGGCTTCCTCCTCTCAGGTCTCACAGGCAGTAAGGGGGAACGGGGAAGCCCCGGGCTGGCAGGCCCCAAGGGAGCACCAGGACCAGCTGGCCAAAAAGGAGACCCAGGAGAGAAAGGTAAGGCCTCTGTTTCTGATTTGTGGGTTCTTGGGCCCTATTTTAAGAGGTTTGAGAGTTTTCAGGACCCAGGAGGACAGAGGTTTACTCAGTTAACAGGCACAGAGCAGAGAATGAGGCTCGGCCCGGCCTCGGAGAGGCACACCCGCAGGTGCGTGGACGTGCACACGGGCCGTGCCCATCCGCGCCCACGCCCCCAGACAGTTTCCATGCCTCTCACCTGTCCAACGGCCCTCACCAATCCAACTTCAATCCTTCCTGCTGTAGCTGAGGACCATTTCTTCTTGATCAACCATTGCCAGCCATGGCACATCCAGTCCCTGTGATGATAGGTCACAGGCGAGGCTGCAGGGGAAGTCCTGCAGACCTCCTGCCCACCCTCCACCCAGCCCCCACTCCTGGCCAGTGAGGGCAAGGACGTCCTGGCTGGGTTTCCTCCAAAGCGTGCGGGTTTTCTCCTCCTGACAGGGTCTTCTGGACAGCAAGGACTAAAGGGACAAAAAGGTCAAAAAGGTAATTGCTATTTCTATTCTCTTTAATTTGTGTTTTAGAGCCAATTCTGTACTTTAAAATTATGTGTGTTAGGGGGAGAGACCTTGGTTCTCAAAGAAATTCCTCATTTTTGGAAAAAGCTGATGGACTCAGCTCTTGAGTAAGCCTGCCCATGGCACGCAGGCACGGCTTGCGGCTTCCCTCCCTCCCTCCCCCTCCTCTCTCCCTCCACTCTTTCCTCCCTTCTTTTACTCAGCTTTTCTTTTCTTCTCTCCACAACACGTGACAAGACATGTTCTACGGGATCTGCAAACCGGCCGCAGAGACACCTGCTCCGACAGCCTGGCGCCTACAGGCCCGGGTGCATGGAGGCTGCATGCCAGGCTGTGTTGGTGCCACAAAGTGGGATCTTCCAGCCTCTGGTGATGGCCAAGCGAGGCGGTTTCTTTGCCATAACTATAGAGCACCACAAGTGAAAAGGAAGAGCCTGTGTTTACACAAAGCCCCAGGAGTTTTCCTTGCCACCCACGTGTGTTTTCTCCCCCAGGTGAATCCCTGGTCTCCGTCAGGATTGTCGGTGGTAGTGCTCGAGGCCGGGCTGAAGTTCTCTATAACAATATGTGGGGGACGATTTGCGATGATGACTGGGACAATTCTGACGCCACCGTCTTCTGCCGCATGCTGGGTTACGCCAGCGGAAGGGCCCTTTACAGAGTGGGAGCTGGTAAGTGAGTCAGAAGCCAGGTGCGTCTTCCCCTGCGCTGCTGACGTGGCATTTTCACGCTTGCAGGTGACTCAGTGCGGCTGGGGTTAAAAGAAAAGTATTGGTTCAAGCAGCAGAAAAGTTCCGCAGCTCAGGGCTCCAGGCTCATGTCCTTCCAGCTTGGCCACCCCGGCGGAAGGGAGGCCCAGGTTCCCCAGCAGTGACAGCGAAGGTTTGCCTGGGGCTATGACTGTCCTGGCTTGGCTCAGTGTCCGCCCAGTCCTGGAGTCAGGACGCCACCCAGCCAAGGGTGCGTGCGGGGCGGGGCGGGGTATTGTGGGAACTGGAGGAGCGGGAGGAAGACGCAGCCATGCACGGCGTCTCTCCAGCAGCCTGGGCTGTGATCGTCTCTAAAGAGAAGGTGAAAAGGGAAGAGAAAACAATCAGAGCGGGGCCATAATGAAATCAGTGAGGGGAAGCTGTCCTAGCACACCACAGATGCAGCCTGTGTCCTTCAGCCAAAGGTTCAAACCTTGAGCAAAGGAGTTAAGTCCCGGGGACTGAGCCCCTTTCTTTGGCCGTAATGGCTGGCTCAGCAGGGGACACGGGCCAGTTTCCCCTGTTTCCAACCCCAAAGGCTGTCTGTCCTCACCCCACCCCAAAGCGAATACCTGCATTTTAGTCTGAGTCCAGTTGGGCTGTAAAACTGCTTCAAAATACACTTATTCCTCACGTGGGTTAAGCCTCTATAGATTGTAAATGACGCAATGGAATAATCCAACGCTCTTCAACTACACCGGAGGAAGGGTTTGAAAGGGGTGTGCCTGCCGCAGAGCAGGGGGCTGGCATGGCTGGAGAGGCACGTGAGGAAGGCCGTAGTCAATTAGCAGGGGGGAGACCCAAGGCTGGGACACTCCCCAGGAGGAGATGTCAGATAGTGCATGAATTAGGTATTAAATATTTGTGTGAGACTTTTGTCAAAAGGTAGAGAACAGAAGAGAGGCAGAGTCATTATAAAAGACCAGACTAAACATTAGCAGGTTGGGCTTCCTGAATACACATGGGAGAATTTAGCAGTCTACCCCAGACGGAAACACCAATGTGGCTGCTCTGTTTGATTCTCTCCTCTCTCTCGCCTTCTCCCTCTCCCTCTCTCCTTCCCTCTCTCCGTCCTCCCTTTCTCTGTCTCAAGGCTCGGGGCAGATCTGGCTGGATAACGTTGCCTGTGATGGGACAGAGAGCAGCCTGTGGTACTGCAGGAAGAGCAGCTGGGGCTCCCACAACTGCAACCACAATGAGGATGCGGGCGTGGAGTGCAGCACGTGACCTGGAAGCCCTTCCCCGCTCTGTCCTGTCTGCTGCTCACGCGGGAGGAGGCAGTGCTCTCTGAGAGGTTCCCTGGGAGCGGCTGAGAAGCCTCTGCAGAGGGGTCTTTAATAAAGCTCAAAGTGTTACCTGGCAACATCAGGGCTGTGGCTGAGTGTCACCGAGTTAGAACCTCCCATCCCTTACAGATGTGCCCACTCGGCGCACACAACATTGCGTCGAATTCTCCCGTGTGCGTACACACAGGGACAGTGGATCCCAGTTTCTAGCTGGGGGAGAGCGGGGCTGGAGGATGCGATGCAGAAGGTGAAGGTCACCTGTAGTCAAAGTTAGTCTTGACCATCTCTTCAACCATTCAGACAGCCTCCGTGGCGGCGCATTCTCTGTCCGGCATCGGAGATGCTTACCATATCTTTGGCTGCCCAGCAAATGAAGAGATTGGCTTGCAGTTGGCACCACGTTGCATAATAAATATGAATTGTGCCTTTAAGCCTGAAAACTAGTTCTCATTAGGATGTGAGCTCCAGAAATGGGACTTTTGTCTTTTTGGTCCACCCCTGTAGGGGCTCAGTAAAGATTTGTTGAATGATTGAACTAAATCAAGAAGGTGGAGGAGCTCACCCTGTCTAAGCGGCAGGCTCCCCTCTTTCTTGCCAGTGTTTGCCTGGGATATATACTCTCTGAGTGGAGTCACATGATCTCTCTCTCCCTCTCCCTTGCCCTCGAGACCCCGTCTAACCGCCCAGAACCCTTTCGGAGGCTGCAGCTGCACAACCCAGCACAAGTGTCAGCATTGCTGGGGGACAGCAGGGCCTGGGCCTTGAGAGAAGAGGGGGCCTCGAAAGCTGGCTGTTTCAGTTTGGCAGATCCCTCTAGAATCATATACTTTTCTCTGACATATGGCATAGGCATGGTAGGTTCGAGAGGAAGGAAGACAATTTCAGCCATATTGGGGGTTCTGGGATTAATGACACATTTGGCAAATGTGGAACCACTGTGTCCTCTCAGCATGCCCTCCCTTCTAAAACCGTTGCCTGCTCCTTCTCTCCCAAGAAGGTGTTTGCCCGAGGGAAGGAAAGGGCAGGCAGTGCCTGAAACAAAGCTGCATCTACCCAGCCCGAAGCTCAGAGCTGACTGCCTGCACCTCTTTAGGAAGACAAGAGCTGTGAAAATAGGATTGAAAGCAGAAACAATTTTCTAAGATTTTCCATTTAAATTTAAGTGCTTATCAAAAGCCAAGCCTGGCTGACTTGGTGCTAGCAGTTTCAAGTAAGGGAGGTCTGAGCTGAGCAAACAGGAAGGGCGTTTGGGGACAGCAGGATAGGAAGTGAGGGGACAGCCAAGGAGAGGAGGGTCCTCCCTGGCAGTCTCAGGCCCAGCTCCCTCATCCTCATTTCCTGTCCCAGGATCCACCTCCTCAGACCGGTGTGGGGGGCTGGTCCCTGCCTGGGGAACACCCAACCCATGTCTAGGGATGCTGACTTGCCCCCAGGCCCTGACAAGGACACCAGCCCACATGAACTCACTCTTGGTGCACCCTGGAGAGCTCATTCTCCACAGCACCCTGCTGCTGGCTAAGGGTGCCGGGAACCCACGCTGAGCTGCGAGCTCAGGCTGGGGCATTTCTGCAGTTTCTCCTTTGTTTACTCTTTTACTCAACAAATGTTTATTGAATCTCGACTTTGTGCCAGGCACGGTGCTGATCCCAGGGAATAATTAGGAGTTAATATAGACAAGACGTCTGCCTCATGGAGCTTTCAGGATGGTGGGGAAGCCATATTAATCGAATAATTACAAATAAATGTGATAAATGCTATGAGAACATAGAAATGGCTCGTTGGGAGCATATGACGGGAGAGGTGACCTGGACAGACGATGTCAGGGTAGGAGCCAACTCCATGAAGGTGGGGGGTTGGGGGGATTGTCCCGGGCAAAGAAAGAAAGGTGTACAAAGGAATCAGCTAGTAGTAAAGGACCGAAGAGAGACTGATGGGACAGAAGCTGGAATGCAAAGCAAGCAGAGTGGGACACCAGGCTGCTGTCCGGGGTAAGCTGAGGCGGCACCGTGCAGGGTCGTAGGCAACGTAGGGATTTTTCCTCTTAATCCTAAGAGCAAGTGTTTCTAACATGGGACAGGGTAGCATGTTAAGAAGTAAAGGGCATTACTGGAGGTCCTTCCGGAAGCCCCGTGTGTCAGCTACTCTTCTCCAAGCTATGCTGTGCGCTCTGTCCCCACACACGTATACACGCGCTCACACTCAGACACACACAGACACAGCCAGTCCGTCTTTCCACAGGAGCAAACAACGGCTTACAGGCACAGAACGGTCACAATCCCTGCGGACAGCGGACCGTCTGCCCCCACCGCAGCTCAGAGACGCGCTGAGGCTCAGCCGCGCCCAGCGCTCCCCTCCCAGGGCTTTGGCCTTCCGCTCTGAGCTGCCAACTTTCCACCCTACGCTTCTAGAGCAGGCCTCTCTCCTGAGTTCCTGTCGTATTTACCCAACCGTCTGCCAGCTGCCTCCACAGCAGCCCTCCAGGGCGAGGCAGCCGAAGCCTGACTCACTGGCCCCTCTGTGCTTCCCGTCCCAGCAACCAGCTCTCGCCCAGAGCGTCGAGCCCGGGCCTGACCCATCGCCTCAGCCCCACCAGGCACCAATCCACCAGTGCTACCTCCCAAATTCTCCCCAGTCCAGCCGATTCTCTCCATCTCTGCCGCCATGACGGCCCGGGCCACAGCACCTACAGCCACCGGGACGCCTGGAACGTCCCCTGCTGAGTCTCTAGTCAGCCTCCCTCCAGCGCGCTCCGCCAGCCGCCCGTTCATTCTCCACACGGCAGCATGAGAGAGCTTTCAAAATCCCACAGCTGCCCAAGCCCGAAGCCTCAGGGCGCTCTCCGTTCCGTTAGGCGGTGGGCGACACTGGACACCATGGCTTATGAGGAGGTGGCCCGGACACTCTGCCTCACCCAGTCCTCCAGCAAACAGAGGCTTTCGCTTCCCGTCACATCAGTCCTTTGTCCACGCAGCTCCTCCTATGCAGAGTCTCACACACTGTAGGCTCTTGATAAATATTTTCCGATCAACTCCCTGAATAAATGAGTAATTGAAAGAAAAAATGAAGAAATGAAGGAATGTTCGGCAGAGCACTTATCTCATCCGCCTTGGGATTCTTTCATGGTCTTTCCTCGGACGGGAGGTGGGGCCCTGTGTCTGTCATACTGTCTTTACACTCGTGTGACTAAAGGCTCCCACTCAAGCAGTGTCCCAGATCAAAGGAACGGCCTTCTCCAGAGGCAAATCTCATCCTCTGCCTTTTCTATTTTAGAAGATTAGCTTCCAAAACAAAATGCAGGGCCCAAGTTTACCTAGGTGTATTGTGAAGTCTAAAACTTCCGACTTTCCTGCTGCCCTGAGAGGGCCACATCAGGCTGTGAGCACCTGCCCAAGTGACCAGGTGATCGGCATGGTGACGTTGGCTTCTGCCTCAGTTCCCCTTTTTGTCTGCCCTTGACTGTGACCTCATGACCTTCAAGCACACCCATGGGATCCCCCCATGCCCTGTGCTGGGTGCTCGTCCCAACTCCACCTGCCCCGGGCCTCGCTCTCTCTCAGCTCCCCACTGGCTTGGTTGAGCCGGCAGCCTTGGCACTGAGTGACCCCGCTTAGCACACCGGGACTCTGTCTCCAGGACCTGTGAGTATAATGAGCTTCGTTTTCCTGAGCCTCTCCTGTGTCCCCTATTGTGGCCACACCTGACTGATCATCCCCTAAAAGAACACAGAACACCAGGGCATTGCATGATACGAATAATATTCCCATTTTATAAATGAGCAAACTGAATCTGCGGGAGTTGAAGCCATGTGGTGTGTTGGCTGCATTCCACACCCGCATATTCGTGGCCGTTGCAATGTGGCTTTGCAGCTCCTCTCCTCTGAAGCAAGGTCTGGGCTGGTCTCAAGACTTGCTTTGGCCCACACGAAGTGGCGGAAGTGCTGGGGAGTAGTTCCAAGCCTGGGCCTCAAGGGGCCTTGCACTCTCTGGCTCTCTCTCTTGGAATTCCGGCTGCGCTATAAAAACAAGCCCAGGCTGGCCCGCTGGGGGCGGGGTGAGCACATGCAGTGGGCCCAGCTGCCCCAGATGAGGCCACCCCCCGTCAGCCCGCCCACCGCTAACACAGCTGCATTAGTGAGCCCAGCCGAGGTCGGTCAAGTCCAGCCCACATCAGAAGAACTACCTGCCAACCAACACGTAAACTCTTGAGAAAGCACAAGTGGTTGTGGCTTAACAACATTAGGTTTGGGGGCGGCTTGTTATGCAGCAATAGCGACTGATAAAACTAACCTGACCAAGGACACACAGCCAGTAAGGGGCAGAGCCGGGATTCAAACCCAGGTCGATCTGGCCTCAGTGAGACTGAGAGAAGGAGGAGAGTGGCTGCTGCCGGGACCTCTGCCTGGTGGCTCATCTGATAAGCTCTCAGGCCTCGCTAAGCTAAGGAAGTTTCCCTTTCGGATGTGCAGGGGCCGCCACGCATGGCCACAGAGTGTCAGCATGCTGATTCTGCGGCTCGTGGGGGGCTGAAGAGCAACTGGTTAAACCAGCACAGGGATGGCTGCACCCTTGCTTCCGGAAGGCAGGGCCAGGCGACAAATGGGGGCATGGCCTCCACGTGACACTGCAGCGGGAGACTTGGCTGTGCTGCTCCCCCTTCCTGGACACGGCCTGCAGTGCTGAGCAGGCTGGCTGGACAGGACAGAGGTGGCAGGGCCCTCCAAGGACCCCCTGTGCACAAGCCCTCCTGTCACTGCCCTGCCCAGCGGGGCGACCATAGGCACCACCCAGCACCGGGTCCTAGAGGTGAGGGTGGCTGAGAACCAAAGTTCTGGAGCCATATGGCCCAGGTTAGAGTCCTGGTGCTGCCACGTCACAGCTCTGCCACCTGGACAATAATGTCATTGAGCCTCTCTGGGCCCCGGTTTCCTCATCTGAGTAAAGATAATAACAGTTACTTCCTCGTAGAGTTCTCATGAGGTTAAATGAAATGATAAGTAAAAAGACAGCATTAGAAATGGCACCTGGCACAGGATGAGCACTTGGCCTCCATTATCATCATCCTTTGAGACCCTTCGCAGCCCACCCCCGACATTGCCCCCACTGAGCTCTCTGCACCTGGGGGGTGGGTCTTCTCAGGCCCTCCATCTCTGCCAGGCTCAGGAGGGCTGCGGTCCTCCAGCGGCCGACAGAGATAGAGCTGGGAGTGGCAGAGGTGTGCTGGGAGAGAGAATCGGGGAGGGAGCAGGACTGGGCAGGAGAGCCCTGGACTGTGATGCAGACGGGACATCGGCTTGGCCAACCTCACAGGAGCTGCAGAGCGAGGACGGCCCCTCAGAGGAGTCCCAGGTGGGCGGGAGCAGCCAGGCCTGAGTATCCCACCCTGCTCAGTTCCTGGCCAGCCCTGAAATGCAGGGCCTTGGCTGGGAAGCAGAGGTGGGTCCTGAAGGGGCCGCGGGGAGGCTGGAGTCTCCCGTGCTCCCCGCTGTCTGGCAGCAGGTTCTCTCTGGAAAGGAGATGGGAGAGGCACCTCCAAGGCTGCCACACCAGCCATGTGCCCTGGCATGCAATGGACAGCTCTGGGCTGAGTCTGCTCATCAGGGATGAGGGACAGTGCCTCCCTCATCAACGGCATTGATGAGGCCCTGGTACAGTGCCTGCAACGTGGCGGTGATGAGGAGTGGTCAATACTATCACGGCCATGGATTTTATCATTCGTGGTGCGTTTCCCCACAGGCTGTTGAGATTTAAGTCCTGGAGGGAATCTTCCACTCCTGCCTCCTCCCACCTTGGGTGGTCGGCCAGTCATACTGGGCTCTCCCCACCATTCCTACTCTGGGGTCGGCTGGAGAAGGCACAGCTTCCCTGGCCTGGCCTCCACCTCCATCCCAGGAGCCAGCTTCGGCTGATAGAAAGTAATGCTGGGTCTGTGGTGTTAAGGGCTGAGTTGTGTCCTCCCCAGCCCTTATCCAGGTTGAAGTCCCAATCCCTGCACCTTAGAACATAACCGTATTTAGAGATAGGGTCTTTAAAAAGCTAATTAAATTAAAATGAGGTCATTAGAGTGAGCCCTAATGCAATATGACAGGTGTCCTCATGAGAAGAGGAATTTGGACAAGGACACATACAGAGGGAGGACCATGTGAAGACACAGACAGAAGCTGGCCATCTACCAGCCAGGGAGAGAGGCCTGGGACAGACCCTCCCCTCACAGCTCGCGGAAAGAACCAGCACCTTGACCTCAGACTTCCAGCATCCAGAACTGTGAGCAATACGTTTCGGTTGTCTGTGGTACTTTGCTAGGCAGCCCTGCAGGCTGATACGTGTGATTAAAAAAAAAGCACCAGTTAGAGTGCTTTCAACTGCAAGTAACAAGACATCCGATTAAGAGTGACTTAACCCACAGCGACAGCGACATTTAATTATCTCATATGGCAAGAAGCACAGAGACAGATCATGTACAATGTCGTGAAGGATACACTTCTTCCCAACTCTGCACTCCACTCCCTGAGCACGGCATTTGGTCTTCAGACTACTTTAGATGCGTGATCTGGGAAGATGTCTCTGAGGACATGACATTGCACTGAGACCTGCAGCCTGAGAAGGTGCCAGGCCTGGCAGAGCCAGAAAACGACTGGCTTCCCTTGCTGTGGAGCCGGGACCCGCGACCCCAGTGGGGCTGAGGCTGGATCACAATTGGCCACTGACTTTGACGCCCAGCCCAAGGCCACCTGGTCCAGCGCCCGCCTTCAGGCAGAGCCAGGCGTCCATCCAGCATAGACGGCTCATTATATTTGACTATTTTTCATTCCTGGCAACATCAGTAGGAGGATATGCAAATAAGAAAATCAACTGAATTTGTTTCACAGAACAAAGAACGACATTTAATCGACACAGTAAATACTTATATGCAGTCATTTGTTGCCTAAGATGACAGTTAATGGAGAAAGAATGGGGAGAAGGAGAAGTCTGACGAGCAGAGAAATGGGAAAGCAGAGGAAAGGAGTGACCCTGGCTGTAACAGGGGGAATGGAGGGCCGGAGACCTGAGGTGGTTCATTCATTCATTCATTCGTTCGTTCAACAAATACTCCCTAGTGCTTCCTAGGTTCCGGGTGCAATATTAGAAACTGAAAACAGATTGATCAAAACAGATACTGCTCCTGCCTATATGGGACTAATGTAGCCCCGGGAGGAGGGAGACATTCATCAGACAATCTCACGAATACATGCATCATCACAGACGACACTGCATGCTGCGAGAAGGGCACAGAGGGGGCTGAGCCAGCCGGGAGGTGAAGAAGGGCGTCCTTAAGGAAGCAATGTGACCAGCAGGCTGAGTCGGCATCCAGGAGACAGAGATTGGCGGGGAGGGTGTCTGTGGCCAACTCAGGGGGCAGCCTCTGCAAAGGCCCGGAGGGAGGAGGAAACCTGGTGCCACCAGGCACTGACGAGCAGGCCAGTAAGTCTAGGACATAGGGACGGTGCAGTGGGAGGACGGGGTGGCAGGGGGTGGGTGTGGCCGGAGTGTGCAGGGTCTACAGAGCTATGGTGAGGGGCTTGGGTCTGCACGTAGGTATAGTATTTATTAGGATTTATGTTTTAAGATTATTGCGGCCTCTGAGTAAAGAATGGACTGTAGGGGCAAGATCAAGCAGGAAGGGTGGGGGGGCTGGAACTTGTCTGGGTAGGAGATAAGAGCAGCTCGGACCAGGGCAGAGTTTCTCACTGTTGACATGCGGGGCTGGACGCTTTCTTGTGGGGGGCTGCCCTGTGCATGTAGGGTGTTTAGCAGCATCCCCGGCCTCTATCCACTGGATACCAGTATAGCCCCCCAAACTATGACAACCAAAGATGTCTCCAGACATTATCAAATGTCATCTGGTGGACAACGTCAACCCTTGTTGAGAATCCTGGACCAGGAGGATGATGGGGACGGGGAGAGAAGTGGATGGCTGAAGGGAAAGTTAAGGGGAGAGTGAGCAGGACGTGGCGATTGAACATGCCGTGTGTAGGGGAGGAAGGCACTGAGGATGACTGTGCAACGGGGTGGAGGTTCGTGTCTCTCACTGGCACGGAGAACAGCCGGAGAACCCAGTTTGGAGTGGGCATGGGGAAGGGGACACATTTGCCCTCTGCTGTGAACTAGCAGTGAGACCTCAGGCACGTTATTTTCTCTTACTGGGTCTCAGTTTTCCCACCCTCAAAAACCAATGTTCGTGCCTGATCTGGAACAGCAGTTATGTGAAGGTGCCACTCTCCGCCCTGCACCCGAGGCAGACATAACTCATCAGTCACTGTTCTCCGAGCCTGAATACTTCTTCGCACGGTGCTCCGGGACAGCTACCAGTGGGGACGTGACATGAGAGAGAAAACCTGCTTGCCACCCTGAACCTGAAATCCATTTCAATCCCTTCCAACGTGCCACAGTGTCGACATTTTCTTGATGACAACCAACGTATGAGTGATAAATTCTGAGCAATAGTGTGTGGAGCAGGAGGGTCCCCAGCCTTCAGGCCAAATCCTGTTCTCACCCCACAGAGAGAGCTCCCCATTCATGTCAATTGTCACAAATACACAACGGGGCTTTGGAAGTCCCTCGTGGCAGTCTCCCAGAGGCTAGGGAGCAACCCTGTCCTCAGGGACTTCGCGGCTGTCTTTCGTCTCCTGCTTGCCGTGTTTCTGATTGTCTGTCTGCCTCAGTCTCCCTGTGACCAGGACCCCACTTCCCCTCATTCCTGCATTCTCTGTTGCTCTCCCCAGGCAGCTCATAACACAGAGTGGAAGTAGATATTTTATCGCTTTTTCACTTCTATTCAAAAGCACTTTATGCTTCCTGTTAGTGCTTTAAAAAGCAGATGCATGAAATGTGAATTTTTAAATATTTGTCTTCCTTCCAATTCGGATGATGTAGTGAACCTGTCGTTAGAATAACCCTATACTTCCATCGTGGGTCGAATCGCATCTCCCAAAGCTATCTTCAAGTCCTAACCCTTGTATTTATGAATGCGACTTATTTAGAAATAGGGTTTTTGCAGAAGTAATCAAATTAATATGAGTTTGTACTGGATTGGGTGGGTCTGAGTCCAGCCGGTGTCCTTATAAGAAGAGAGAGGTTTGGACCCCAACACTTGAGGGGAAGACTGTGTGACGATGGGGGCAGAGCTTGGAGTGACGTGTCTGCAGGCCACGGAGCACAGGGTTGCTGGCAACCATGGAAGCTGGAGGGACAGGGAGGGACACGGAGCAGACTGTCCCTCACAGCCCCCAGGAGGAAGCCACAATGTGGACACCTTGGTCTCACATTGCTGGCCTCCCGGAGTCGGTGAGAGAATACGTGTCTGCTGTTAGGGGGATCTGTCATAGTAGCCCTGGGAAACTGCTACGACGCCCTCCCCCAGTTCCCTGGAAATCATGCTGCCATTCATGTCTGTCTTGTGCGTGGGCTTTTCTCTCTCGTTCAGTGACTCTCAGCAGAGAAACGGGTCTTCCTGCTGCTCAACTTCTTGCCCCAGCCACCTGCTTCTGAGACACAAGCTCCTGAACGGGGACGGCGGGGAACGAGCCTGTGGTGGCCTGCAATGGCCTCTGCCGCCTGGAATTGACCCCACGAGCAGGATCCGGCCTCACACTTGCCCACTTGCCTCACTCACCCACCCTGCTCCCAGCCCGCTGGTCCTACCTTTATTTACAGTGTTGGTGTTGTGTTCATCAGGGATGATTTCACACTCATTTTGATGTCTCAAAATATTGCCGCCACCTCTGAGTTGTGGCTGCCCCTTTACATTTTGTGCCCATGCCAGCCCTGGTCCTTCTCACATAGAGACAAGGCTGACCTATGTGACAGATGGAATAATCCAAAAGTATGCGGTTTACGAGACTGGTCACAAAAGACATTTCAGCTTTCCCCCCGGCCTCTGGCATCACTCGCTCTGGCCGAAGTGGCCGCCAGTCAGTGAGGACACTGAGCACCCTGAGAGGGGCCTCTTCGTTGAGGAAATGAACAGTGCTGTGAATAAATAATACCACAACCATTGAACTTAACAGAGCTATTCCGTGGAACAAGTGGATCAAGTAATTATATGAAAATGGATTTGTGTTGTATTTGTTATAAAATAAGGACACTGGCTGGAGGAATAATTCAGCAAATGAATTAACAAATCGCTGGCATCGGCCGCCTGAGTGGACCGAGCTTACGCCATTAGGTCCTGAGTGTGCAGGTGGTCTGACCTGCGGATGAGGTTGTCCCGTTTCTCCTGCTCCAGCATGACAGCAGGGAGCAAAGCCCACCTTGCCTGTTCCTGCAGCGCCTACCACGTGCCGACTCACGTGCTGAATCCCCACTTCACTTAGAGGAAGCCGGGAGAGGACGGGCTACCTGCGCAGGTACCTCTCACTGCAGAGCCAGGGTGTCTGTGGAGCTGCCCCAGCTCTGGGCAGCCTCGCATTGGCCACACGACCTGCTGGCAGAGGGCAGGGCCAGGGAGAGGAGTGGGGTGGGGGGGCCTCCTGGTGACCATCTTGTGCCTCCTCTCCCCTAGTGGACGCTGAAGTCTGACCCTGGCTGAGGGCCTGGCATTTCTGGCCCAGTTTTGCCCAAGGAAGCCAACTGTGCAGAAGGTCAGGATCCCCGGGCGGGGGGCTGGGGGAGGTAGGGGGGGCAGAGTGGGGAAGTTAACGTTCCCAAGGGACTCCAAGCAACAGGATTTCCTGACCTGGGGCTGTTACCTTTCTCACATTACATGGCCAGATTTATTTCCTGCTATTATTAAAAGTATGAAAAAGAAGAGGACATTTATTGAATGGGAACAGGGGACGGACTTTGCCTGACTCCGGCCTTCGGGGAGGCAGCAGGACCGTGGACTTGACTGAGCGGGGAGGCTGGGAGTCTAGTCCTGGCTGCACCTGCCTTTGCCGTCAGCCGGAGCAGACAGTCCAGGCCTCCCCCTCAGCCCCCTTTCCTGCAAAAGGCAGGTGCAGTGAGTGGTGAGTGTAGTGTAGAAGCAGAACTCACAGAGTTGCTGGGGAGAGAAGCAGGGAAACATTTTGCAAACTGGCGGATGCCATTTGTGTGTACATTATCAGTTTTGATCTCGTCCTGTGACGATTCAGCACCTCAATCTGACCTTTCTCAGCTGGGAAGTCCTCAGTGGCCCCCGCGGCCTCCAGGAGAAAGTTCCCCCACCCTGGCTGAGTGCCAGCCACCGCAGGCTGGCCCCTGTCCTTCCACACTCGCCTCCCTCTGGCTCTGGGCCAACTGGGCTCCCTCCACTCTTGCTTCTGTATTTCTCTCTGCTGGAAGCTCCTTCTCTCTTCCCTGCGTATCCAATGCTCTTCCCCACTCATGACGCCTCCTTTGGTCTGGTGTCTACGTGGCGGAATGGGATGGTTCTCTGTATTCTATCACCCCATGGTTCTCAAAGTGTATTCCAGACCAGCAGCATCGGCCTCATCTGGAAACTTGTTAGAAATGTGAATTTTGTCTGGTGCAGTGGCTCATGCCTGTCATCCCAGCACTTTGGGAGGCTGAACAGGGGAAATTGTTTTAGGCCAGGAGTTCAAGGCCAGCTTGAGCAACACAGCGAGACACTGTCTCTACAAAAAAAGAAGAAAAATTAGCTAGGCGTGGTGGTGTGTGCCTGTAGTCGTCTCCCCATTCTGTATCCTTCCGGCCAATAGAGTGGAAAGGACAATGATGTGCATTGCCTCGGCAGAAAAGCTGCAGGTTGACTTCCAACAGTGGAGCTCCAGAAGATGACAAGGCTCCTACTAACACAAACCGCGTCAGTGGAAAAATCTCGCATAAGGACAAGCACAGAGGTTGACCCTCCATGTAAGGACAAGCTTGAGGGTATGACCAGGTGAGGAGCCCAGAGTTGAGTCTGGACGGTTCAGGCGGCAGTTATATAAGGAGGCTGGAACAGAATGAGCCATTGCAGGGCTCAGGGAAACCCTGCAGCTTCCCTGAGGTGAGGCTGAGGCGGAAGGATCCCTTGAGCCCAGGAGTTCTAGGTTACAGTGAGCTGTGATCACGCCATTGCCCTCCAGCCTGGGTGACAGAGCAAGACCCTGTCTCTAAAAAAAGAAAAGAGAAATGTGAATTCCCCAGTCCCATCCCAGACCCACAGAAACAGAAACTCTGGGAGTGGGGCTTCCAGGGGATTCTCATGTACACTCAACGCCGCTGGGATAGCCTGACTCCTCAACCGGCTGTGTCTCATTCGGTGGCTGCCAGAACTCAGCACAGAACTTGGCACACGGAGGCCAAGAGTGGACACAAAACAACTTCATGAACTGCTTGTGAGCGGAAGAAAGCTAGGCAAGAGCCTCACAGGCACACCCTCACCTTCCTGTCGCCTTACCTGCGACCCCAGCATCCCCCTGGGCCCTGCTTGCCACAGCATTTGCCCAAATCCTCCCAAAGCCTCAGGGCCTGTGCCATCTGGTCTTTTCCAGAAAGCTTCCCTGAGCCCTGCAATGGCTTGATCTGTCCCAGTCTCCTTATATAAATGCCACCTGAACTGTCCAGACTCAACTCTGGGCTCCCCACCCGGTCACACCCTCAAGCTTGCCCTTCCATGGAGGGTGAACCTTCTGTGCGTGTCCTTATGCCGTATTTTCCATGGACGCGGTTCGTGTTAGCGGGAGCCCTCGCGCTGTTGGTTGTCATCTTCTGCAGCTCCACGGTTGGAAGTCACCCTGCAGCTTTCCTGCGAGGCAATGCACACCACTGTCCTTCCCACTTAGGGAAGGAGAACACAAGCTTTTAGGAAGCTGCCGCACTTTGTCCTCCAGCTGCTCTTGAGCCTCCTGGTTGTAGCTGTGGAGTCCACAGTTGGGCTGTGCAGGAAGGACCCTTCTGTGCCACCCTGGCTTCTGCCACCCCATGCTGCCCTTGGGATTTGCTTTTACTGCTACAGCTTATGTGTCCCTTGTTCTTTCCTGAAGCCCTGGACAGGAGCTGGCCTTTGCATCCTGACTCTACCTCTGGGAGGAGTCACTTAACGATTCCCTCCCTCAGTGTTCGCACAGTGTAATAGGCTTGGGCAGTGGCGCTCAGCTATTAGGGTTCTGTGCAGACTAGACAGGAGAGCCCCTGCAGAGGGCAAGGCGCAGAGCTCCACAAAGGAGCCCCAGAACACTCCCCAAGGGAGTGGCGATGGCTTCTCTTCCCCCGGGGGGCTGGGAAGGCAAGGAGAGCTGGTCAATGGGCAGGGGGAGGGAGGCCCAGGGGTCAGCTTCCTCCCAGCTTCCCTCAGGCCCACACCAGCCTCCCAGTCCAGTAGCACACAAGGCTCAAAGCTGGTTTTGGGCCCCAATTTCTAATCTCTTTGGCTGCAAGTATGAGAACCCCTAGTTAGCGCTGAAATAATGTTTCTGATCCTTTTTGCTCCTTTTTGCTCTCTTAGCATCCCTTGGCTGAGAGGAAATGAATTCACTAGTGCCTTAGAAAGAATTTGTATTTCATTTATTACAACAGTGTCTGCATGCATTTGGAAACTATTCAGACGCATACGTGTGAGACAGTTTGTTCAGCCTGCAGATGATGCTTTGGACCCTGATGGGTTCTCTGACAGGCCCCTTGCTGGGTGCCTCCGGGCTGTGAGATAGTTTGTCACCATTAAATGAAGTCTTAACGTAAATCTAGCCCTCCTCAGGCACGAACTGCCTGGGCACATCTTGCCAGGCACCTAGTATGATAAGCCCATTTTGCAGATAAGAAAGCAGAGGCACTGAGAGCTATATTAACAGCTAAAGACACAAAGCTAGTGATTGATAGTAAAGCATGAGTTAGGTATGGGCGACCCCAAAGCCCACGTTTTTGTCCCCTACTCCCCCCTGCCCCGTGATAGCTAATCCCTGTAAATCTTGTCTTTGGGGCCGGGAACCAGGAACTCCTCAACAGTGGAGAATGTCAGCTACCAGCCACATGTGAACGTTTCCCAAACAGCCACAGGGTGTCCAGTGCTTTCGTACCCATTACCTTGTTTAATCTGCCAAGAATTCAATTAGTTGCCCTATTTTACAGGGGGAAATAAATTCTCAGAGAGGTTGAGTAACTTGCCTAAGGTCACATATCTAGGAAGTGGCAGGCTGGAACCAGAATCCAGGTCTCCTTGCCCCCAGGTCCCTACTGGCCCCTTTGCAGGGTGTGGGCTTCCAAAGCCAAAGCCAAAGAGTTGGTGTGAGTCGCAGCGCTCCTCAGTCACACCTTCCTCCCCTCCTCACTACATGGTAGGTATCAAACAGCAAATTGTAAAACTGTAATTGCTGGCCTCAAAGCTGGCCCCACACATGGGATGAATAAGTCTCCTCATAGAATACATTTAGGGTCTCTGGACTGAAAGATAGTGTGGGCAGGAAAGCGAGTTTTTAAAAATTTCAACCAAAAGTAATTTTTAATACCCTAAATATTGCAAACTCAATCCCATACGCAGGTTTTTTTATACAGAAGGCTGATGTATCCCAAACAGGCATTATCATTTTGCAACAAGAAGAAATAAGAGCAAATCCAGCAAGCATTCCTCCCAGGAGCTAAGAATGTAATTGTCTAATGTGACATACAATCAGCTAAGGTCTTGTCTTAGATGCTTTAGCCCACCAAATGGCTTCTCCCGTCTCCAGGGGACAATAATCCCTGCAGAATTCTCCTTGGCACAGATGGGTTCTGCACAGAAAATGGGTTTTATTGCTTGAAAGCATTTTGCATTCTGCGCTGCTGTTCCCAAGCTTTCTGGGAACTGTCCTGCTTTGCATCTGTCTTATTCCAGATACCCCAGAGCAACTCCAAATCAGATGCCTTGGCTGGAGGCGAGTAGAGGCACAATCGGGAGGGAGGGCTTTGTGCTGCGCAGAAATTCCCATTCTTCCTGTTTCGAAATTCTAGCAAGCCACTCAACATTCTTAGCCTTGGCTTCCTCTTCTGGAAGGTGGGAAGAGTCATGGTTCATTCAGATGGCTCAGAGACGGAGGCTCCTAGCAGCGTGCCTGGCACGCAGTAGATGCTGGTAGTCCCTGTGTCTGAGGGGCTGCTCGACTGCAGAGCGGCCAGGGAGAAAGATGGCTTCGTGCACGTGCTGGGCACCCTCGGACGGTTGCTCGGCCAGTTGTGTTCCTCGTCGAGTGTCACTTTGACCAAACCACTCCCCTTCCCAAAAGTGTTCATTGGCTTCCTGGGTCCCCTGATTGTGATCCGGATTCTTTAACCAGGCATCAAGGCCTTTGCTGCTTAAAACGTCTTTTCAGCCAACTTTGCTACCTTCCAGAGAGCCAGTTAATAAATATTTCAAGAAAGACTGAATACAACGAGTCTAGCATTATGTGGCTGAAAATCTTGGCCTTGTTCCCAAGAAGTTAGCTCTCATAAGTTATTATAACTGAGAGAAATAAGATGTGAACAGAAAAGGAACATAGCAATATTTCCTAAATTATTTTATATTTTAACCAAGAAACCACCAATTCAGACCCAGAGCTCTAGCCCTGGCTCTGCCCCACAACTAGAGGGCCTGTCCCGTGGGACACTTGGAGGATGCCACTTAAGGCAAGCCACCGTGCAGGTGCAATGGGTTGATAACCACACCGCTGAGGCCAGGTGGGCATGCCGGGCTAATGAGGAAGCCGCCATGCTGGGACTGCTGCGTGTGCTCCTGTATCCTCAGTCCACACCCCACGCTTTCCAACAAGCCTAGGGAATGTTAGAAATGGATGTTTTTGTGCTTTGTGTTTGGGAGAAAATAGTTGCCTGTTAGCCGGCATGATGATATGAGAAATAAGCTTTTGTTGGTAAAAATCAAGTGATTCAAGACGTGTGTTATTTAGTTAGAGGCACTTCCCAGGGCGGCGTGAACTGTGTAAGAAGCCAGCGAGGTCTGGAGAGGCTTTGGCCATGGCCTTGATGCCTGAAGCTCGCCCCCGGTCCGTTCAGGGGGTAGTCATCCAACACCCAGGAGGATTTCTGGTTGCCTGATGCTGATTATGAGGACGGCCGGGACAATGGAATCCTCCCGGGAGCGTTGGTTGCAGGTAAGCACACGTAGGCGGTGGAGGTGGCTCCTTAAGGGGCAGAGGGTTGGGATTCTACTGCTGGTACTTAAGAGTTTGCACAGATGGCTGTGTGGGCTCGTGAGTGAACACCTGTTCTAGAAACGTCTCCATGTGGCAGTGGACTGAGATTTGCTTCCATTCTAACCTGGTTGCGAGGTGTGGCGAAGGAGCTAATTCTCACCAACCCCAAGCTTTCGCAGGGGCTGCGCTCATCTCCCAAAGCAACCTAAGAGCTGTGCGTGACTAAACGGTCTGGGTCAATCTGTTTTCATGCATAGCCATTTGCTGGGCATACTCTGGGCTAGTGTGTCCCAGACTCTGACATGAATACTTCCAGGGTACCGAGATGTAAGAAATGCCACATCGATTCATCTAAATCCAATTAAATCTGTTTCAAGCTCCCCCTCTCCCACATAGCTAGGCAAAAATTACAACATCGATCATTCGTCGCTGTTCCTGCCCTTCCCTCCTGAGTCCTATAGGCACATTAGGGGGCTTTGCTGCACAGCGGGTGGTAATGTCCCCGCTCTGGGCAGCTGTGGCAGGCACCTCTGGGGTCGGTCTTCCAGCCTGGCTTCCTGCTCGGCTCAGCTTTGCCCTGCTGTGGAGGGCGTCTCCTGCCGTTGACCGCACTTCCTCAGATCCAGTCGACCAGAGGGCCCTCCTGCAGACTATGGGGCCTCCACGGTGGCACCCAGCAGTCCCGGGCGCCAAGGTAGCCATTCCCCCACAGGGTGGGCCACTAGAGTGGCTCTGCATGTGGGACACCCAGGTGGCCTGCTCTGTTATGTCCCTCTCCCCCTTCCTCATCAGCCTCCTGGAGCTGGGCCCCCGCCTCTCTGTCTCACTTCGTGTGCCAAAGCCTCCACTCCATGTCTCTTCGGGATTCCTTGGTTGAATTTTCCTCGTTGGGCCCCAAACTCCAAAAGCCCCCAAACCCACAGGGTGACAGAGGTAGACTTTGTGGCTGCCCCAGAGAGCAATTCATTAACAGTAAAAAGGCTAAGACAGCAATTAATTTCTCGGAAAATCACCGGTTACATATGAATCCTTAGTTAACTTTCATAGCAAAACCTTGAGAAGGTTCTACTATCATCATCACCCCCACTTAACAGACGGGAAAATGGACTTAGAAGGATCGACTAATTGTCACATGGCTAGTGAGTGGGGTGGCTTTGGTTTTGGGTCCAGGTTCAAAGTCCATGCTCTGGACCTCCGTTCTGTAGTGGTTCTTAAAGTAAGGCCTGACTCCTGGGCCTCAGCTGTCCTGATTCAAGGCGCAGTCCCCAGTCCCTACCGGCAGGCTGGACTCAGTGCAGCCCCAGGCCTGCGGGTCAGCCTCTCCCTTGGGCACACAACTCTGGCCTGCAGGTGTTGGACACGTTTATGCTCAGCGAAGGCTGGGGTATGTGAGGAGTGACCCTGATCAAGGGGCACCTTAACTTGGGGCTCCATCAGCCATAAATGAGCTGACATGCTCCCCAGATCCCTGTCTCAAAGGTGGCAACCCAAACAACTCTACCTCTGGGGTATCAAAGCTGGCAGTGACCCCAGGAAACAGCTGGACAGCAGCACCACAAAGGCCACTCCCAGGGTGGGTGGCGCATCCCCCAGGCCCCATCTGAGTGTCGTTTGTATTTAGGAACTTCTGCCTCCCCAGAGCAGAGAGACCTTCCCAGAGAGGATTCCTTGGGCCCCACCTGGACTGATTTGGGGAGGAGGAGGCCAGAAGAGAAGCTTCCAGCATTGCAGTCTCCAATATGGGGAGTGGGGAAAAAGGGTTGTTTCATTTAAGGTCCCAGCCTGTTTTTATGCTGACTCCCTAAAGAATGTTTAATCCCACAGTTAAAACCACCAAAAGCAGCTCTTTCTTTCCTCCTGCCACTGCTAGGGTAACACATCACCATGCAAATTCATTTGGCCCCAGGGCCTTAAGGCATAAAAGGCATCTAGTGGGCGGCATGAGTCAATTTCCACCAGGCCTTGGACAATGATGGAACCACAGCTTGCCAGTTTCCCAATCCGGCAGCCTCGAGCCCCTAGCACGGACATCTGGAGTGAGAGAGTGACAAGTGGATTCCAAGGCCAAGCCCTGCCCCCCACCCTGTTCCAGCCCAGCTGTGGGCGGCCGTCAAGGAGGACACGCACTGTCTTTCTGCAGGTTCCCACGTACCCTCTCGCCCCCCTCTCAGCTCATTCCTGCATTTCCAGTGGTGTGAATTCTGACAGCTCCGGCAGGTGACAGCGTCACAGACATTCCTCACTGCACCACCTTTCTGTTTCAGAGCTTGCCCGCAGCACTCCCCACCCCACCTCCCATGCCCAAGATGCAGAGATCTCTGGGTCCTTCCTGCTGTGTCTGTCCCAGAGAGGCAGCAAAATGACACACCCTCCACACCCTCTTGCCTAATTTATTGGACTTTTAAGCACATTTATTTATTGTGATATCTACACCACACCAAACATCTGGAGGGAAGGCGGGCAATCCACCCGGAATTTAAGTGTTTATTCTGCACTGTAATTTTGAAAACCAAACCGGGGAAACTTGACATCTTTAGCCAATTGCTTAGTGGCATGCAGACCTAAGCCAACATATAATCTATAAAGGTTGTCTCTCCCTGCTCTCTCTCTAGCCATGAAACTCATTCATCGAACAGCCCAGAAACAGTTCTTTCTTCTCCCATCAGAGGTATGTAGAGCCTATCTGAGCCAACAGCGCAGTTGTTCAACCAGCCCCACCGGAGCTGCGATCTGTCCTGAGAACCAAGACATAGCAGAGCTGGAAGGACATGGGGTCTGTGGTTTTGTCTTCTGTATTTACCTTCCTTGTTATAACTCTCCAGTCACCTTCTGTGCCCCAGCCAGATCTCGTTGTCACTGACATGATTGCCGTTACAGGAACACCACACGTTCGTGACTTTTCCTGAAGCTTTCAAGATGATGTCACCCGTCAAGCTGGAAGGCCCATCCGTCCCACATGAGTTAGCAGTCGCTCTCCTGACCAGGTGTGGCTCCCTTTTGTTCTACCAAAGGGAAAGCCAATCAAAATGAATGGGAAACTGGAGGATTAGATCATTTTAAAGACGAAATGTTAATATTTTAAGAAATCAGCTACCTAAATTAAAGGCAGAATTCCTAAGGAATGAGGTCTTCCTTTTTCCTTCCGCGATGTCTGGCACTAAGGGAGGTTCTCAAGTACAGTGTAACACTGACCCCCTTCTCAAGGAGCTTCGGGTCAAGTGGGGTTGGCCCCCATTTAACAAATGATCACACCCAAGTGTGAAAACCCTGGGGAGAAGTGGAGATGATTGAGGCTTGCAGAGGTGGCGGGATGGGGACACGAGGAGCAGCACGTGCGTGTCTACAGGCCCAGTGCTACTGACACCGAAGTTCCGAGATGGGAGCCTCCGTCCGGCCCACTGTTTGCCGGTTGGCATGACACCCTCTTCCTAACTATGCTCTTCTCCTCTCCCCTCCCGCTGCTCTGGGAGCATTCCCACCTCCGCATCTTTGCTGCAGTCCTCTTGCTGCCCGGGATGCCTGCTGTCCGTCCCTCTGTCCGTACAGATCCTGCCAGTCCTCAGACAGGGCCAGCCTCACGGGCCTGGTACCCATGCAGTCCCATAGAGCCCGCTGCACGGAGAAGGGGTCTGAGCTCGGTTTGTTGCTGCAGTGTTGCCATCTTGAAATTCTTAGTAATTTATCTTTGATCTTGTGTCTTGTAAGCGAAGTCCGACGGGACAGTGGGGCGTGCGAGCGAGCAGAGGAGGTCTGCACAAACTTGCTCCTGGCTGCCACACTCACAGCCAGCGTCTGGGGTGCCCCTCAGCATGAAATTCCAGTTATCCCACCATGTGCCAGAGTTCAGCGACCTCAGCGTGAGAGCAAGACAAATGTGCTGTGCCCACGCTGGGCAAGTGGGGCGCTCACGGCCCCAGAGGCGACACTTTCCATTCGAACCAGAACCTGCTTGCAGTGCAGAAAGAAGGCAACGGCGTTCCGAGAAGCCAGACGACTAAGGAACCCTGTCATATCCTTGCACTGCTTCCCTGCAGGAGCCAACCACTTATGCTGGAAACGATGACGGCGAAGGGAAGGGAAAGACAGGCAGCCCGCAGTTCCCTTTCCTTTACGTCTTTCCTTTCCCATCAGCAGGCAAGGTGGAGGGTGTCGGCGGAATGTGTGCATAACAAGAAGTGAAGTAAACACAGCTGAATTCAACACATGCCCTATAGGCTATGAAATACACATTGTGTCATTTTGGTGATTCCGAATTTGAGTTAAATGTTCGTACAGTTGCATTTAAAAACTGCCATTGCACAATGGAAAGATCAACAGTAAAATGCATGCTAATAATTTAAATTCCTTACTTGTATTTACCTAGAATGACATTAAATAGCAAACAAACGCACAAACACCGTTACAAGTTGAGAAAGAGTGCGTCATAGTGTGGCTTGTGCCAGGAGCGAGGGGAAGCGGGCCCTCTCTTCCTCTGGACCAGGGGTGCAAGCAGATGTGGACTAGGACACTCTGAAGGGACTGAGCCTGGGGAGCAAGCTGGTGTACTGCAGGAGGAAGGACAACAAGAATGTCACCAGAGCCCCACACCAGAAAAAATCACTGGATCAAGCCTTACCTGAAGCTGATGAGTCTGTGGAAATTTTCATTTATATGAATGAAAAAATTCTCTTGCTGATACGTGTGATTGAGGATTTCTGTTCCTTGCAACATAGATGATGCTGACAAACACAACAGAAAGGTGAGGAGAATAAGTCAGGACACACAGAGGCAAGCCTAGAACCTAGGTCTCGTGCCTCCCACCTGGTGACCATTGCAGTAACCAACCCCACCTGAACTGACTCGGACGGTAACAGGTGCAGTGGGTCAGTGGGAGCAGTAGCAAACACAACAGAGATTGTGTGCTGTTAATACATCATGAATGTATCAAGGATTCCGCTGCCCCTTCTTTCAGGGAAGCCTGGTTTGTGTCTTCCTTGGGAAAGGTGTGATGTGTAACAGAGCCATTGAGGAACCAAAGGATGTCTTGTGTTGCTTACCTGGTCTGCTGCCTGGGCACTGCCCGTCTGGGATCCTGCAAACAGCAGGCAGGTAGCGTCCACCCAGCAGGGTATCTGCAATGGTAACGCCACTGCAAATGGAACTTGAGGCTTCACGAGGACACCAGGAGGGAGCACCGTCAGTGCCCTGGGGTTCACTCGGGCACAGTCGGTACTCAGTAACTTTATTTTATTTATTTATTTATTTTTTTGAGACAAAGTCTCACTCTGTTGCCCGGGCTTCAGTGCTGTGGTATCAGCCTAGTTCACAGCAACCTCAAACTCCTGGGCTCAAGCGATCCTACTGCCTCAGCCTCCCAAGTAGCTGGGACTACAGGCACGTGCCACCATGCCCGGCTAATTTTTTCTATATATTTTCAGTTGTCCAACTAATTTCTTTCTATTTTTATTAGAGACG
>CAUYSK010097592.1:0-27142 GCA_963575035.1 Avahi laniger | reverse complement strand
CCAGGGTCTGCAGTCACACAGATCACCTGGGACCCACTGGAGCCCTGTGGCTCCTATAGTCTGGGCAGGAGTTGGGAAATGTCTCTGTGAGAACAAGCAAGATGAAACCTAAGGAGTTGAAGCCCCCTTGAGAGGACAAAGGTACATAGTGGATAGAGAAACAATATGGTGCCTGCCATCCTGGCTTGGGTTTGTGGGTTGGAAAGCAACCCCAGGGGGCTGGGGCCTGGTGACCTGTCCTTAAGATGTTCCCCGTTCACTGGCAACAGCAGCTTCTGGGCTTGTGGGCAAAATGTCTCTCCAGCAGCTTGGGAACTCACCAACTCTCAGAGATGTAAGGAAGGGAGAAACAAACCACTCCACCTACCCTTCTCACTAGACTCTAAGCCTCTTAGGGATTGATTTTCACTGATACCTTGCTCCTTCTTGTTCTGCTCTGAAACTTCTTCCTATGGAATTTCGTGAAGGTTCTGGCACCCTTCCTTCAGACCCACATCCGATCTATGTTTGTTCATTTTTTCTCTTTCACCTAAAACTTTTTCTTCTTGCTGAGATGCTCTAGCAGCTGAGTCTCAGTTTACTCATCTTAGAAAAAGCCTAAAGTTAATTTTTAAATGCCATTAATGAAATCTACTATATTAACAGGTTAAAGGAGAAAATACATGTAATTATCTCAGTGTATGCACTAAAAAAAATTTTTATAAAGCTTCGCTTCCATTCATGATAAAAACTCTTAGCAACCTATGAGTAGAAGAAAACTCCATGACTTGGTAAATGTTATCTACGAGAAATATACTTAAACATCATATTTAGTTATAACATTTCAGAAATATTCCCACTTTAGAAAATTCCCATTTTAGAAATATCAGGAACAGATAAAGATGCCCAATTCTAATAGTACTATTTGGGTTGCAATAGAGGTTAAGCTAACGTGATAAGACAAGACAAGTAAATAATACAATATAAACATTGGAATGGAAGAAAAATCCACACAATTTGTGGATAACTCAAGAACCTTAATGACAATTTAGTAGAATTAATACAAGAGTCAAGAAAGTGGTGCAATACAAGATAAGTAAACAAAAATCAAAAGAATTCCTATTCCTTAACAAGCCATTAATTAGAACATACAGTAGAAAAGAGAAACCATTAATAATAAAAACTATAGAATATCTGAAAATAAACATAACATGAAATGAACGAAAACTGTATGAAGAAAACTGTAAGATTTAATTGCCATGTATAAAAGAAGATTAGAAAAATTCTATCTTCTTACATGACCTGATAAAATGAAGGTGTCATTTCTCTTCAAATTAAGCAATGAATGAATATGAAATTAAGACAAATATATAAATATCCAAGAGAACACAGAAACAGACCAATGTTATCTAGGAAAAGTTAGTTTATGGTTAACATAATATTTCTAGTGAGTGTAAATAATAAACTATTCAATATATGCATTGGAATCTATTGATTATCCATTAGAAAAAAATAAAGTCAGATTACTATATCAGTATTCACAAAAATAAGTTCCAGGTGGATCAAAGAGTTAAATATTTAAAAATCTAGTAAAGTATTTTAAGGTTTTTTCTTCTTTCCATCCTCTTTCTCTTTCCTTTTGTCTTTGTGAACATTTCAGTCCTAAAGCCATTAGGAGGGACAAAGCAAGGTAGATTTTCATAAGGAGAGGCTACCTGGCCTGAAATGTTAAAGCTCAAAAGAGTAAGGAGTGGTAGCGTGGTATGGAATTCAGAGCCCAAGACAGGTGAGAATAGTAGACACACAGAAGATTAACTGAGCATGAAGTATCTACAGTCCAAGAGGGGTGAGGAGGGCATCTATGAATGGGGGTAGAGCCTTATGTGATATGTTAGAGCCTAAATAGGGTGAAGAGACTATTTACATGGGGTCGGGGGAGCTAGCATGGGGTAACAGAGCCTGAGAAGGGTGAGGAGAGTGTCTGTGTGGAAGAGTGGTCTGGCATGGATGTCAGAGCCCCAGGAAGGTAAAGACAGCATTCATGTAGGGACCAGCAATGGACCCTAAAAAGACCAACGAGAGCTATCTTAGAAGCAGGAGGAGAACCAGGAGAGAGATGCATCCTGGAAACAAGCCAGAGAGAAATTTATTAAATAATTTGGAGGACCATTCAGTCAGGTTAAAGAATACACTGAGGTCAAGACTCAAGACAGATGGAAGACTGAGCAGCAGGATATTGACACTACCAACAAATATATTTAAGCCTGCAGTTTTGCCAGAAATCACTTCTACTGGTTAGTAAAAATTATTATGCAAGTTCCAGCATATATACATCCATCAAAATCCTGCCACTAAGCAGTTGAGTTAACTCTTAGGTCCAAGAGACATCAGAAATTTTTAAAAGCCTTTAAGAAATTAGCAGTTGGAAATTTGGATTCTTCTTGGGCCCTGATTCCTCCACTACAAAACAGGTAGAGTACTTTTTTTTTTTTTAGCCCAAATATGCTTCTCTTAAATAAAATGGTATTTTGTGTGAAAATGTAAATGTCTTATGCTATTTCTATTAATGCAATGCACCTGTGACAATGAAGACAGCACAGAGCATCATCACTAAGCCCCTTGCCTCTGGATTTTTTAAAAAGATTTTTTTCTGTTGAGGAATAATCTATATCCAGAAAAATGCGCAGATCTTAAGCGAACAGTTCTATCAGTTTTACAAATGCATACATCCAATTGATAACATTCACTTTATATATCTGGGTGCTCTAGTATTATTGGATGCATTATGTATATTTGTAATTATTACATCCTCTTGTTGAATTGATCCCTTTATCATAATATAATGACCTTCTTTTTCCATTTTACAAATTTTGACTTAAAATCTATTTTATCTAATATATATATAGCTACTCCTGCTCATTTTTTGTTTCCATTTATATGGAATATCTTTTTCTATCCCTTTACTCTCAGTTTGTACATAAAGTTTACACTTTACAGGTAGAGTGAGTTTCTTGTAGGCAGTGTATAGTTTGGTCTTTTTTTTTTAATTAATTCAGCCACTCTATATCTTGTAATTGGGAAGTTTAATCTATTTATACTCAAGGTTATTACTGATAAGCAAAGACTTACTCTTGTCATTCGGTTGTTTTCTGGTTATTTTGTATATACACTGTTTCTTCTTCTTTTATTGTTATCTTTGCAGTTTGGTGGTTTTCTGTAGGGATAAAGTTTGATTCTCTTCTCTTTCTCATTTGTGTACCTGCTCTACCAGTGAGTTTTATACTTTCATGTGTTATATTGATGGTAGTTATCCCTTTGCTTCAACATGTAAGACTCCATTAAGCCTTTCTTGTCAGGCTAGTCTAGTGGTGAATAATTTCTTCATTTTTGCTTGTCTAGGAAAGACTTTATTTCTTCTTCATTTCTGAAGGATTTCTTGCTAGGTATAGTATTTTTCTAGCATATTCAATATATAGTCCCATTCTCTCCTGGCCTGTAAGGTTTCCTCTGAGAAATCTACTGTTAGTCTAATGAGGATTCCCTTTTATGTGACCTGACACATTTCTCTTGATATTTTTAGAATTCTCTCTTTGTCTTTGCCTTTTGACAATTTAACTGTAATGGGCCTCAGAGAGAACCTTTTGTGTTGAATCTATTTGGGGTCCTTTTAGCTTCATGAATCTAGAGATCCATATTTCTCCCAAGACTTAGGAAGTTCCAGGTATTATTTCACAAAATAGGTTTTCTATGCCTCCTGTCTCTTATCCTTTTGGAACTCCCATAATGTGAACATTTTCATTTATTGGTATCTCATACATCTTGTAGAGTCCTGTAGGATTTCTTTTTTCTTTTTCTTTCTTTTCTCCTTCTTTTTTTCTTCCTTCTTTTTTTTTTTAATCTTACCGAGTTATTTTAAAGACCTGTCTTTGAGTCAGAAATTCTTTCTTCTGCTTGATCTAATCTTTAATGAATCTCTCATTTGTATTTTTTATTTTACTCATTGAATTCTTCAGATCCATCATTTATATCTTGTTCTTTTTTTATGATATTTATCTCTTTGTTGAATTTGTCAGTCGAATCATGAATTGTTTTTCTGATTTCATTAAATTGTCTATCTGCATTCTCTGGTATCTTTCTGAGTTTCCTTAAGATCATTATTTTGAGTTCCTTTTCTGGCATTTCATAGATTTCCTTTTCTTTGGGTTCTGTTACTGGAGATTTTTTGTGTTTCTTTGGAGGTGTCATGTTTCATTGCGTTTTCACGTTTCTTGTGTCCCTAAGTTGATATCTGAGCATTCGGTGGAACACTTGCCTCTTCCAATTTATGGACTAGCTTTTGTAAGGAAGGATTTTTTCCTGTAAGTGTGTTCTATGGTATCAGTTGGATGGGGTGCTTTGGCTTTGATTCTGGATGGGCACAGTAATGCAGTCTCCATGTGATTTCTTCAGCTGTAATCAATGTAATTGGTATCTGCAAGTGCCTGAGTGGCCTAGACTGTGAGTATTTCGGAGGCAATATTTGTGGTATGGCTTTGCTGGAGTCACGGGTCACTAGGCCAACTGGTTCTAAAGCCCAGGGAGGGTGCATGCATACCAGGAACAGTGGCAATGCTGGTCATGGGCGTTGTGACATCAGCAGCAGGCACCAAATTGGCCAGTCCTTGGTCTGTGGGGTGAGTGCTGCACACAGCAGCTCCACCATTAAAGGGGGCAGGGTTACTGGCAGTGGTGAATGCTGGGCAAGCTGACTCCCATTTCCTGGAGTGGCACATGTATTGACTCCACTGATCAAGGGGGTTGGGTTGCTGGCAGTGGTAGGTTCTGGACAGGTGGCTCTTAGGTCCTGGGGTACACATGCATCACTCTCTCAGTCTTAGGGGTAGCTTCCTCAATGTGCTGGTGTCCCTGTTCCTTGGGGTGAAGGGCACTGCATGGGCTCAGACTGTGCCAGGGTCATGGCTGTACCACTGGCTCTTGCTAAGTTTGTGACATTGCAGGCTTTTATGAGGGCACAGTGGGATGATTCCGGGCCCCAACGATGTAGAGACGCAGGGCCTATTGGACTCCAAAGCAGGATGCACTCTAGCAGTGTCTATGTTCTCAAAATGGCACCATATCATAGCAGCTTTGGTCCCAGGGAGTAGGGGGGACCCAGCATGACTTCCTTCTCTGGAGCAATGCAGCCACATGAATGCCAGACAGCTCTCTATACTGGGCTCAGGGTCCATGAGGACTGCGGGGCTCTCCTGTAGCTAGGGTTACAGACACACATGTTGATAGTAAGGACTGCTGGGGATCTTCAACCTACCTTTTCCAGACAATAGTGAGTCTCTCTTACTTCTGAGCCAATCCTGGCTGGGTGCTTCCCTCCCCTCTCTATGCTGCCATCTCAAGTTTCTATTCTTCAAGGGGTTTTTGTCTCTTTCTTGCTGAATCCCAGTGTTTTCCCTTAGACATTCTACATGAAATTGCAGTTATTAATTTGTTGTTTTGGTCCTTCTTTGTGGAAGAGATGAGCATTGGGCACCTCTAGTCAGCAATCTTGATGACTTTATAGATCAGGATACTGGATTCTGATGGCATCTTGCTGTTCTCAGATGCTTAGGGATTGAGACCTATCTTGAATTTATTGGTATGTATTATGTGCCAAATAACAGAAATGCTTGTGGTAAATATTTATGTTCAGAAAAGTGTGGATCTCTTCTTCTGACAAACTATTCATGTGGGAGTTTGGGGCAATCTAGTCCGTGACTGAATGTGACTGCACTTTGTGTTTGTTAGATAGAATTGGTTTATCATATACATGGAATTATTTGAGTACAGGTCAGCACCAGGACTAAAGAGGCTAGTGAGGCATTTACTGAGGTATACAAAGAGACAAGATTAGTAAATGCTCTGCCAACCCATATTGAAGCCTGAGGCAGAAAGAAAAATCAGTAATACCATTTCTGTCTTTATTTAAAATTTCGATATTTTGCTCAACATCAACTTTTTACATAAACTTTGAATTTTTAAATATTGCATTAAAATGTCATTTGTCATGATTATCCAGTGTTTTGGGCCCCACTTTTTTGCACCCAACGCAAGTGCCTCATTCACTTCATTTGCTTCACCCTAGTCCTGGCCCTGTAATATCAGAACTTTTCTTTTAGCAGGGAAGATGGGGAAGTTCAGAGTTCTGTTGGAACTCCAGCTTTGTGGAAAGAGTGACACCAAATCTGTTAGCCAGGCAAAGAGGAGAAGCAGAGTTTTACCCCAAGGGAGGAGCATGTGCAAAAGCCTAGAGAAGAGAGGATAAAGAGTTATATGGGGTCCAGATGGAAAGGGCTTTTTAAGCCATGTCAAGGAATTTGAACATTATGCTGAAGGTAAAAGGCAACCATTAAAGAGGTTTAAGCAACTCTATGCAGATTTGCAGTCTGAAATATGTCTTTGATCAATTACATCATGAATTACAATTTGGAGGAGGTGAGAACAGCATGGAGAAACGTCAGGAAACAGTTTTCTTAATTGCGAGGGGAAGTGACAGTAGCTTAATCTACGTTGGTGGCAATGGTGATGGAGAGAAATGGAAGAGTTTGGAAAACAATGGAGAATCATCAACAGGACTTGGTGATGCTTAGAGAGGGGCTAAAAGTATAAGACAGGGGTAGGGAAGGCCACATTTTTCATGTTGGAAGGCTACGTTAATTTAGCTGTAATCAAATAGAGCCACATTCAAGAAACTGCAATTAGATATACTTAAAAATGTATATTATTTTGTAAAAATCCAACTACTATGAACTTAATAATTTCAAAAAATGAAAAAAATTTATTAATTTTAAAGTTAACTAACCTTTTAATGACTTTGTTGTGTCTACTTTTTGTTGGAAAGCATTTGAATATTTGGTTGCAGCATGGAAGGTCTGTAGTTTCAGTTAATCTTCTAAATCGTGGTCCCCAACCTCCGGGCTACAGATCGGTACTGGTTCATGGCCTGTTAGGAACTGGACCACACAGCAAGAGGTAAGCAGTGGGCAGGTAAGCAAGCAAAGCTACTCCCTATCACTCACATCACTGCCTGATCTCTGCCTCCTGTCAGATCAACGGTGGCATTAGATTCTACATTATGGTGAGTTGTATAATTATTTCATTGTATATTACAATGTAATAATAATAGAAATAAAGTGCACAATAAATGTAATGCACTTGAATTATCCCCAAACCATCACCCCACCCAGGTCTGTGGAAAAATTGTCTTCCATGAAACTGGTCCCTGGTGCCAAAAGTGTTAGGGACCACTGCTTTAGATGGATATCAGTCATTTGTGACTTTAAGAGGGTCTCGATTTGGGTTAGGTAGAAGAATGTAGATTCTGAGCAATAAGTAGTTGAAAAACAAGAAAGCATTTTTCGGGCATGTTACCAAAGACATGGGTATTCTACTGCATTTTTCCATATTTCAATTGGATTTTTCTTAGCATTGAACAATGACTTTAAAATGTCAGCTACTGAAAATTTAATCAATTCCATCTGTAGTTGTTAAAGTGCCTTAGTGATACCAACTAGGTGAGACTGAATTGCTAATTTTAGTGTGATGTCATGATTCTCAAAGTCAGTGAACTTTTCATTGTATTCTCCAATTAATAGGTCCATAATAGCTGTGTATTCTTCAAATGATTCACATATATCATCCTCTCATCAATGACCTTTGCTAACTGGGAAAAGTGTGCATCTGAAATTTCCTTTTGAAGAAGTGTTTTGAAAAAAGATAGTTTTTGTTGAAATGCTTGGATTTTTTGCCACATATCATATACAGACTTAGTTTTACCTTGCAAAGAAATATTCACATTGTTTTGATTTGACATGATATCACACAGAAATGCTGCATTCCTATAGAAATCTTCTTTCAATAATTCACATTGCTGATTCTGTTCTTCATAAAATTTAAGTATCTGTTCTCACAGAGATAAAATTTTAGCCAACACCTGTCCTTGAGATAGCCAATGCACTTTAGAATGATACGGCAAATCCACCCTGTATACACCTCATTGTTCAACTTTAACATGTTACAAAATTGACCATGCCATGTTGCATTTGCATGAATATAGTTAACAATACTTATAACTTGTTGCAAAGTTCACTTAAAATAGCAGCTTTAGCACAGAGATTTTGCCAATGCAAGATACAATGAAAAGAAATGAGAGCATCTGGATCTGCTAATACTATTTTTTATCTGTGCGATAAACCCTCATGTTTTCCTGTCATGGAAGGTATACTGTCTGTACATACGCTCACTAAATTTACCAAATTCAGTCCAACTTCATGACATATATCTTGAAAGTTGTTGAAGATATCTATTCCCTGTGTTCTATTTGCAAGGATGCCCAAAGTGAGTAACTCTTCATAGCAAAGAAAATCTTGTTATGATCCAAATGAAGTATATAACCTGTGCCAAGTCAGTAGTATTAGTTGATTCATCCAAAGCAACTAAATAATATATATTTTCCTTTTGAAGTATTGCATGAAGTTATTCTGTTAAGTTGAAGGCTAATTCATGCCACCAATCAGTTATGGTTCTCCTTGAGAGAGGCAGTTGTTTGTACTTTGAAACATTGTTGAGGTCTGAGCATCCTACAACTTTGACAGTGCATTCTTTCACAATTTCTACATCGCTGAATGGCTTCCCTTTTTCCTGAGTGTATAAACTACTTTATAATTTGCTTCAGTGGCTTTATTTCCAGGTTTTATTGCTGCTTGAAAGAATTGTCTTTGGTTTTCCTTTCATCTTTTAATTTCTACAATACCACTGCCTCTCCCTCTAATTTAAAATATTTGTGGTCCTTACAAGTGTTATAGTGCTTATGAGCACTGAATTTCTTTAATGTTGATATTACAGTGTCACAAAGCAAGCAAATCATTGTATCTTTAGCAGAAACAAGATAATATTGCAATTCCTAATCCTCATTACAAAATCTGTTTTCTTCCTTTAGCATTCTCTTGGTCTTCTTTGACATGATGGGCTGTTAAGCAGACAGAATTAAAAAAATACTGTTGAGCTGTGAAACTATTTACAAATTCCAGTTCAAACAGAAACACAGTGCACCATTGTCAAAAGCTGATAACAGACTGGTGTACTTGACCCTCATATACTCTCCCCAGGCAGCCTCATGCAATAATGGACCAGTCAGGTGGGGAAGTTAGAACTAAATCATGAGCATAGCAGCCATCAATTTAGCCCTTATGGCTTACTAATGTTCTAATTCTGCCAGTCAATCTGGCAGGATTATTTCATTGATTATTATTCATTGATATTCATTAAATATGTTCCTTTTTAAAATAAAATTAAAAAGATGAACAAAAGTATATTAATATAAATAAAAGTATTTGTTCCGTAAAATTTGAATTCAGTCAAAAGGTCACACTTAAGGACCTGGAAGGCCACATGCGATCTTAAGGCCACAGGTTCCCCACCCTCAGTATAGGAGGAATCCAGGATGATTCCCAGTTTTCTGGCTTTAGCCATGGGGTGAACAGTGACAGTATCCATGAGACAGAAGACAGTTAAGTCTGGTTTAGTGCAGAGAAAGCTGGTTTAGTGCAGATGTGAGTTGGTCCGAGGATACTTACAGGTTAATTTTGTATTTCTCAGCTACAGTGGAGGATTCATTCAACATTGAACAAAGATTTACTGAGCACCTGCTATGTGCTAGGACCTGTTTCCAGGCACTAGGGATAGAGTAATTAATAAAACAGAAAGAAATTCTTGCCCTCTTGGAGCTTACATGCTAGTAGGGAGATGGGAAAAAATAAATTGTTATATTATACAGAATGTCAGAGAATGATAAGTGCTATGAAGAAAAATAAAGCTAGGAACAGGGTCTTCACTGGGAAGGTGACATCTGGGCGAAGACCTGAGGAGTGAGACAGCAAGCCATGTGGGTAACTGGGGAAAAAGCATTCCGGCAGAGGGACCAGCCAGTGCCCTAAGCCAGGAGGAGTGTGCCTCGCACATCCCGTGGAGGCCAGAGTGGTTGCAGGAGGATGAACAAAGGTCAACAGAAGGCCAATGTTGGTCCTTACAAGCACTGTAAGCACTTTGGATTTTAGTCTGAGTGAAATGGGCAACCACTGGAAGGTTTTCAGACAAAGAAAAACATGATATGACATTCATTTGACCAGGATCCTCCTTAGGAAAGAGCAGAAGTTGGGGCTCTGGTTAGGAAGCTATTGGTCCAGGTGGGAGATGTTGGCGGCAGTAGAGGTGGTGGAGAGGTGGTCTGATTATAAATGTATTTTGAAGGCTTTGCCAATGGATTGGATATGAAGTGTGAGTGACAGAGGGTACAACACAGCCTATGCCAACATATCACCCCATTTTCACACAGCGGCCTTACTCACAGATACTCTTCATGAGTGGCATTCCCTAAGTTGCTGTGCTTTTTCTGTGGTTCACCACAATGTCTATATCCATGGGCATCTGAGCTTGATGATGCCAATTATGGTGTCTTTAACATCACCACAAAATATTTATCCAAGTTCTATATCCTCTTAGCATGACCTTCGAGAAGAATGTGCTTTCTGTTCTTACATGCTGCATAATATATTGAAATACTAACTTAGTACTCTTGTTCTCTTAAATGTTTTAGCAAATGAATTTGTATCTGGTTGTTTTAAATCTGCTTTTCTTAGATTACTAGTTAGGCTGAAAGCTTCTTACCCTTTTTCTAAAAATTATTTATTCATATCCTTTGTCCATTGATTAGTTAGGGAGTTAATGATTGCCTTACTAATTTATATACCTTCTTTATAAAGAAAGGTACAATTTTTAAGATCAATAACTTACCAGGAGCTTAGAACCTATTTATTTTGAAACATCTCACTGGAAGCCTCAGATAAATACATGCTTTAAAAGATGGGTTGTTTTGGTTTTGTTCATTTGTTTGTTTTTATTGGAAGGAGAAGTGCATTTCTAGTTAATAGGCTATGTCAAGGGGATAATTACAGGGGTAAACAAAATTCTTTTCACAATATGGTAAAATGCTCTCTGAAGACAGTGACAGGAACCTACAAAGTCTGGTGGGTAAGCAGGAGTCCTAGATCAGGCTTCAAAATCAGATTCAAGGTGAATACTAATGAGAATTGCAAATCCCTATGAAACCAGGATTTGATAAAGTTACAACCAATAATACTAAGACTAATTTAATAGGTAAGGTAACTACTTGTACTTAATGTTTGTTAATTCATGTAAGCCATACTTATTAACTATACAGTTGAGCTGTTAAAATGAAAAGTTGATTTCTGGCTATTCCAGATTTGCTCTTCTCCTTTGTCTATGCCCAGGAGGCTGACCTCCTATTGGGTAGGAGATTGGAGGGTGGGAAGAGAAAGGTGAGTATTTGTTTATTCCCTGGCTCTTTCTTTTCCTGCTGGGCCCTTCTTTAACTTCATTCCTCCAGGAATCCCTCCTTCCTATTGCCCCTTCAGGCAAGCGATAGTAATGGCTCCACAGTGTCACTGTCCTTGGAGTACTGCACCATCCCTGTGGTTTCCCTTACTCTGTAAATAGTTCCTTCATTCCAGTGTCCTCAATTATCGCTTGAGCATGCTATTACTCCCAGGATCCTGACTGATAAAATGATGTGCCTTATTGAAAAGGAAGAAAGAAAGAAGGAAGGAAGGAAGAGAAAAAGGTGGGAAGGAAGGGAGGGAGGGAGGGGTACAAATTTAGCTGTCGCCTTCCAATATGGTATTACTATTAATTGGTGAAAAGTATCCAAAGAGGAAATAACCTTTTAACACCAAACTTATAATACAAATCAAGTAATGACGATCCATGTGACATACTGCCCCTTTTTCCTCACACATCTCTGCCTACTTGCATCATGTCCTGGTACCTTTCTTTTTCAGGTGTGTTGGCAGAGACAGCTAGTTGTCTCTGCAGAGCCATTCTCCCCTTCTTTTAGTAATGAACCCCCTAGTTTTAGCTGGGCCCATAGCTGTCCAGCTCCAAGTTATATTTCTGAGCCTTTCTTAGAACTAGATGTGCCCATATGACTAAGCATTGGCTAATGGGACATGAGCAGAAATAATGGGTACCCCTCCAGGTCTTGCCTTTAAAGGAAAGACATGACCTCCACTTCACTCTTCTTCTTTCCCTCCTGTTGGCCAGAGTGTGTAGAGTTTGTGCCAATTCCTGATGTAGGATTGTCCACAATAAAACTGGGAAAGTCTCGGGCAAACTGATGAGTTGGTCACCCTAGGTGTGGATATGATGGCAGGAACTGGAGGAGCCATTTTGCAAGCTACATGTTGAAGACAGAAGGAGGTCGGGCCTCCACCTCATGACTCTTACCTAACTGAAAAATAAACTCTTACTTTGTTCAGGCTCTCAGTACTTTGGTTTCTTTTGTAATACTAGAATCTGTATCCCAACAATGCATGTTTTTTCTTCTACTTTTTTTTTTCTCTTTCCTTTCCTCTTCTCCTGGTGACTTGGGAGCTCTTTCTTACTATTGGTAATGATTTTTGTTGAACTTACTTGTTTTAAGTTATGTTTTTAAAAAGATAGCCTATTAAACATAGGTTTACCATTTGGCCCAGCAATTCCACTGCTAGTTATATACTTAAAAGTATTGAAAACTGATACTCAAAAAAAAAAAAAAACAAACTTATATACAAATGTTTATTGTAGCACTATTGATAATAGCCAAAGGGTGGAAACAACCCAAATGTCCATTAACTAATGAATGGATAAACAAAATGTGGTATGTACATATAATGGAATGTTGTTAGGCCGTAAAAAGTAATGAAGTATTGACACATGCTGCAACATGGATGGACCTTGAAAATATTACTCTGAGTGAATGAAGCCAGATACAAAAAGCCACATATTGTATGATGCCATTTATATGAAATACTCAGAATATGACATTCCAAAGAGACAGATTCATGGTTGCTTGGGTTGGAAGGAGTGGGGAATGGGGAATGGGGAATGACTGCTTAGTAGGTACAGGGTTTCCTTTTGGGGTGATAAAAATGTTCTGGAACTAGATAGTGGTTGTGGTTGCACAGCACTGTGAATGTACTAATGGCACTGAATGGTACTCTTTAAAATGATTGAGATGAATTTTATGTTATATGAACATCACCAGAGAGAGAGAAATCTATTTAAGTGGAGCTGAGAAAGTGTAGGAAGCCAGATAAGTTCTCTTTCTCCTTCCAACAGATTTTTCTTCCTGTTTTATCTTCCCTGTAACTTCCTGGAGAGCTGGGGTATAACGTGCCCAGGACACCATGCCCCCTCAGCTTTCACCACAAATCACTGGCACTTTTGGCGAAAGTTCTGTTTGCCACCAGACTGAGTGCTGGGCGCCTTTTGTATCGGTCAGAGATCTGAGGCAACTGCAGAGGTCTGATGTGCTGGATGATCTGCTGAGGAAGATCTCAATAATTTGCCTCCATTAAGAGTTAGGGGCCGGCCCGCGGTGGCTCACACCTGTAATCCTAGCACTCTGGGAGGCTGAGGCGGGCGGATTGTTTGAGCTCAGGAGTTCCAGACCAGCCTGAGCAAGAGCGAGACCCCGTCTCTACCAAAAATAGAAAAATTAATTGGACAGCTAAAAATATATAGAAAAAATTAGCCGGGCATGGTGGCACATGCCTGTAGTCCCAGTTACTCGGGAAGCTGAGGCAGGAGGATCGCTTGAGCCCAGGAGTCTGAGGTTGCTGTGAGCTAGGCTGACGCCACGGCACTCACTCTAGCCAGGGCAACAAAGTGAGACTCTGTCTCAAAAAAAAAAAGAGTTAGGGCTTACATCTAAGCACATTACAATGGGTACTGGGCTAATTCTGATACGGGAAATTGTAGAGAGAATAATGATACCCTAAGATGTCCATTCACTAATCCCTAGAATCTGAGAATATGTTACTTTACATGCACAAGGAACTTTGCAGATGAGATTAAGAATTTTGAGATGGGAAGATTATTATCCTGGATTATCCAGGTGGGCCCTATATAATCACAGGAGTCCTTATCCAGATTCAGAAAGATAGATTTAGAACAGGCACAGTGGCTCACACCTGTATCCCAGCACTTTGGGAAGGCAAAAGGATAGCTTGAGGCCAGGAGTTGGAAACCAGCCTAGGAAAGATAGCGAGACCCTGTCTATACAAAAAAATTTTAAAAATTAGCTGGGCATGGTGGCACATGCCTGTAGTCCTAGCTACTCAGGAGGCTGAGGCAGGAGGATCTCTTGAGCCCAGAAGTTGGAGGTTACAGTGAGCTTTGATTGCACCATTGTACTCTAGCCTGGGCGACAGAGTGGGACTCCTCTCAAAAAAAAAAAAAAAAACCGGATTCAGAAGGAGATGTGATATGGGAGTGGGGGAGGAGAAAGAGAAGAGGAGAGAGAGGTTTCATGATGCTGTACTGCTGGTTTTAAAGGTGGAGGAGGAAGGGGCTAAAAGCTAAGGAATGCAAGGGGCCTCTGGAAGCTGGAAGAGACATACATTCTCCCCTAGTCTCCAGAAGGAACACAGCTCTGTTAAAAATCACACCTAAAAATCATACCTTGATTTTAGGACTTCTGAGCTCCAAAACTGTAGATAATAAATTTGTGTTGTTTTAAGCCAAAAAAAAAATTAATGGCCCAGTTGAAATTTTTCTGGTTCTCCCTCAAGAAAAATCCAAACATATTAAAAATGTTCTGCTTTTTTTTTCTCCTGTGTAGCCGTAATGAAAGAGGGCTTTTTCCTCCTAGTGAGTTAATAATAAAGGCTATCATTTATTGATGGTTTATAACATAATTTGTAAGTTTCATCTCGTGGAATTTTCAAAATAGCTTTATAAGGTAGATTTAACTTTTCCTACTTTTCTGATGACAAACGAGGCTTAGAAAGGTTAGGAAACTTGCCTAACGAGCAGGTAGCTAAGCAGGGTGAATTAGTGTGTCTCCAACGCCCGCGCATGCATTTACCATCCTGTGCTGTTTGTGCCTCTCCGTGTAAGAGGGCGCCTGTCTCTGCCACAGCAGATTACTGACTGCTACAGCTGCAACCTGGCACATGCAAGGGGGTGAGAGAGGCCTCCCAGCAGGCCCTGTCGGTTTGACAGATTTGGGCTGTCAGCTGCTTTCTATTGCAGTGTATTTCCTCCCTTAGAGCTGTCTTCCAGGGGCTCCCATTAGAGTCTGGGTGTGGCAGGAGTGGGGGGCGCTGGATTCCGGCTCCTTTTCTCTGCTTTTCTGCCCCCACCTGGAACCTCCTTTCACTTTCCTGCTGGGGCCGCTTCAATCCTAAATTCCTTCTTAAACACTCACCCTTAACTATTTTGCATGTGTGTGTTGTATCTTATTAAGGATTTAGTTGGAAATATTTTGGCCTTTGTACTTTTGTGCTGTCTTGGTGTGTTTTTCACTCTGACTTATGTTGTTTCAAATTAGTTTAAATCATATTAGTTGTTCACCTTTCAAGTCTTTCTATTTCATATTTTATCTTTTTAATCTTTTCATATTTCTATTTCATCTTTTTAATTTTCATATTTCTATTTTATCTTTTCATCTTTTGTTTTTAATGTTTTCTTCTTAAACATTTATTTTGTATGCAATTTGAAAAATATTTTCTTTTCTAACATTTTTTATTTTTAATCTTTTTTTGGCTGTTTTTCTTTAATATTTTTTTTTACTCTACTATACTTTGGCAGTCACTATTTTATCTTCAATATTTTTGATCTTTTTGTTTCATTTGTTTCAGTCTATATTTTTTTAATTCCTTACATCTTAAATTATTTAGCTTTATTTTTATTTATTTTATAATTTCGTCTCCTATTCTTTTAGTCTCTTTTATTATCTGAACATTTGAAATGGACTTTGGGATTTATTTATTCTTTCTTAAAGGTTATTTTGTTACTTTTTTTGTTGGTATCCATTTTCATATTTAGCATTATTTTAAATTCCTTTAAAAATAATTTTATATTTAAACTGTGTCATCAATTTGACCACATGAATTATTAAGCTTCTGGTTTTTCTGTTTTGAATTTGTTTCATGCATTTGAACCATAAGTCTTTTCTTCCCCTTTTCATTTTATTCCTTCTTCCCCTTAGATAGATAACTTTTCATCTTAATAGTTTCATCTATTTTTTTCCGATTCTCAACTTCAACTCTTTACCGTTTGTTTTTGTAATGGTTGTGAGGAAATTGGGAAATTGAAACCTTCGACAAAAACTCTCACCATAAACTGGGGAGATTTTTTTGCAGCTAAGATTACAGCTGTCTCTCTGGCTTCTCTTAATAGATTTCACATGCTCTTCGATACTACTCAGAAAACTTAAAAAGGATAATGAGAGAAATAAATCATCCTGCTGAAATGAGAGAGCCTTCTGGCCCTAGAGAGCCTCCTCTCTTTTGCTAATACCGCCCTGTCCTTCCCCTCTCTACCCATCCTCCCTCCGTTCCCATCCCCGCAAACCTGGGTCAGGACTGGCACTCAAAATTTGTGGAACCGGTGAGTGGCATTCTCTGGAACCGTGTTCTCTGCTAAAGCCACTACCCCCATAGCCTATGCCTCTTTCATCTCCAGACCTTAATTAACTGCAACCCTCTTCTGCTGTAGCACCTTGAGCTTGGGGAGGTCGTCCTTCATCCTTCACACACCCAGCACCTGGGGGAAGGGCCAGTGCTCTTTCTAACCCAAATTCCTTCACCTTTGTATAAAAACATCTCCTCCTTTGAGGCTAGTTCCACGGGCCTTTGTCACTTTCCCTCCTTCTTACTGCTGCTCATCCACATTCTATAAAGAATTTAGTTCCTGCCTGGCAGTTTTTCTGCTCCTTTCCCAGGTGACTTCAGAGACCATGTGGATAACCCACTGACCTATTCCACACCGAGCCTCCCAGTTTCCATATTAAACTCCCAAACTTAGGTCAATTTAACCTAAGGTTTTTCTAACCGTTAGTTCCTCTAAGGCCAGCTTCACTTAAATCCAGTCTCCTTTTGGCATCTCTGTAAGTGGCCTCTTCCTGCCTTACATTACGTACCTTATTTAGCCAAATCCATGCAACATCCCTTTGAAATGGATACTTTTATTAAAACCTACTTTACAGATGAGAAAACTGAGGCTCAGAACTCTAGGAAGAGAAATTTGGCAACATTGATCAAAATTTAGTAAGCACTTATCCTTGAGTCTGCAATTCCATTTCCAAGACTATCCTACAGATCTACTGCAGGCATACTTCAAGACATATAAAGATGTTCACTACAAGACTAAGGGACTGATTAAATAAAGTATAATACAACTCTACTCGGATACTTTGCAGCAGAGAAAAAGAAAAAATAGCCGGGAATGACTGTCAGGACATATTATTAAATGAAAAAACCAGTGTAAAACAGTGTGTATCACTTACTCCATTTGTACTTTGTTTAAAAAACCAGATACATAAACATATCTATCTATGCATGGACTAGTTCCATAATGAGGTCCAAGATACTGATGATAAGCTTTGTCTCTGAGAGGGAGACTGGAGTTTCTGAGAAGAGGAAAATTACTTTTGCTTACACCTGTGTGCTGGTAATTTTTTTTTTTTTAAAGAATCCATATGCATGTATTACATGTATGTTTTACTTTTTCAGTTTAAAAATAGCTGAAATGTTCTTCCAAATGTTATGATTCTAGCAATAAACCCTTGTTAATAGAACTAAAGACATGAATTATAGCCAATTTTTATATGTTCATTTTCTGTGATCTGTCTGTAGGGTCGGAAAATATTCGTAGTAAATCTCTAGCTTGCTGTGCGCCAGCTGAGTGGCCGGAGATTTAGCAAACACTGTCGCTGAGCTTGAGGGGGCGGCGCGTGCAAGCGAAGCCGAACTGTGATGGGAGTGAGCCAGGGACTGCTCTGTGCTGACGCTCTTTGCCCTCGTGCTCCTGAAAAAATGCCTTTAGCAAGGAGTAGGTGTGAATCTCAGTCCTTAAATAAAGGTATGTCAGAAATGCAAGCTTGTTTACTTCCGATAACTCACTTTAAATTTTGTCTTGAGTCCTAGCTGGGGTCCCCATTTGTAAGGTCGTGTCATGGTCTGGGGACCTTCCACTGGTCTAAGAGCTGGGTGTGTGGGGTGCCCATCCAGTCATCAGCCATCAGAGCCACGGCTCTCCTGGTCTCCTGCTCTGTGCCTGCTAAAGACTCGGCGTCTTTTTTAGGCTTCAAAAACACAGCGAAGACCTGGGTACCCATTCCTTCAAAACCTGCAGATCCACTCCCTCCCTGGCCCTCTTTCCTCCCTCTTCTCTAACTTTTTCTTCTAGCCCTTTTGGGTTTGGGTATGATCCTTCTCTCATTTTAAATTTATTCAAGTCTCTGTTTTTATGCCCATGAATTTCTCTTCCCGTTAGAATTCACAACAGATTTGTGGGAAACTTCCACTGATACTCTGTTATACGCCTCCCTTGAGACAAGGAAGTATTAAGTTACTTACTATTAAGTTACTTACTATCTCTATGCCTTAGTTTCCTCATCTGTAAAATCAAAATAATAATAGTACCAATCTAAAAGCATTGCAGTAAAAACAAAACGTGAAGTATTAGGACAGTTCCTGGTACCTACATAGTAAACACATGGTCCGTGAACTAAGAATGGCTTGTATATTTTTAAATTGTTGGAAAAAATCAGAGGAAGAGTAGCATTTTATGACACATGAAAATTATATGAGATTCAAATTTCAGTGCCTATAAATAAAGTTTTTATTGGAACACAGCCATGTTCATTCATTTATGTACTATGTATGGCTGCTATTGCACTACAACAGCAGAGTTCGGTCGCCGTGACAGAGGTCATATGGCCACAAAGCTGAAAATATTTACTCTCTGCTCTTTAATAGAAAAAGTTTGCTGACCTCTATGTAGACTGAAGCCAGAGAAGGACTATATCTAAGCCCAGGTAGAGCAATACTTACCTCTTGAAAGTGACAGGGGGTCCCCCTTCTGGGCACCTGGGTCAAAGGGGGGGATCTGAGATTAGACCATGGACGGGAGAGATTGGGTCCCAGTGTCTCAACCCGCCAGTTCTGCTGGTGTCAGGGTGACTGGACACTTCAGAGCCCATGAGCTTGAGCCAGTGAAATATGTACTCAGAAGGGAAAACACTTCTCTGATCCCATGACTTGCTTTGAGTTTGAATGCTTTGAATGCATTAGAAGTGACATTGTATAGCTTCCAAGGTCAGGTTTTTGGAGGCATTATAACTTTTTTTTTCAGTGGAGTGCTGCCTTGAGTCTACCATGCCCTGAGGAAGCCCAAACTAGCTACCTGGTGAGACCACATGGAGAGGAACTGAGAGACCCCAGCTAACAACTTCAGCTGAGCCCAGCCCTCAGCTGACCAACCAGCCCATCACCTGTGCCAGCCTATACCATGTGGAATAGAGGAACCACCCAGTCAACCCATGCATGACAACCATCATGACAGAGTTCTCAGAAATAATAAATTGTCATTTTAAATCTTTAAATTTGGGGGTGATTTGGTACATAGCAATGGATACCTGATACATTCCTGTACTCTCTGATACTACAGATATATGAGACAGTGTATTCCACCTGCATAGCCCATCCTGGTTCATCCCAAGTGAATGTCTCAGCAATTTCCATTCATGGAATCTGCCTCCTAGAACTGGTTTTGATACCAGTCATCTTACATCAAGTTCCCTGGAAATGGAGCCTGAGACAGGGATTCAGGTGCGTGTGATTTATCAAGGGCATGCTATCAGATGGGAGGGAGTGGGGAAGCTAGCTAACCCAAGGGGAAGGAGAGAAGCAGGGTGTGGTCTCGGCCTGAGCAGCCTGGCCACACAGGGGCCTCTAAAATATAAATTGTACCACAGCACTTGTCTTACCTTGAGGCAGGAAGCTGGCTTAAAAAAAATCTTTACTGAGGTATAATTCACATACCATACAATTCACCCATTTAAAGGATACGATTTAATGGTTTTAGTATATTCACAGACATGTGCAACTATCACCACCAACAATTTTAGAATATTTTCACCACATCAATAAGAAACCCTGTACCCTTAATTATCCCCTCTCTATGCTCATCCCCTTCAACCCTAAGCAACCACTAATCTACTTTCTGTCTCTATACATTTCCTTACTGTGAACATTTCATCTAAATGGACTCAAACTCCTGGCCTCAAGCAATCCTTCTGCCTCAGTCTCCCAGAGTGCTAGGATTACAGGTGTGAGCCACCGTGTCTGGCCAAAATGGCATCATACAGTATGCAGTCTTTTGTGACTGACTTCTTTCACTTAGCATAGTGTTTTCAAGATTCATTCACGTCATAGAATGTTTCCTTTTTGTGGTCAAATAATATTCCTTTGTATGGATGTACCAGTTTTTTTTGCCAGTTCATCAGTTGATAGAAATTTGGGTTGTGTCAACCTTTTGGCTATTATGAATAGTCCTGCTATAAGCACTTACATATAAGTTTTTGTGCAGACACATGTTTTCATTTATCTTGTATATATATCTGGGGTGAAATTTCTTGATTATATGATAACTCTATGTATAATTGTTTGAGGAACTGCCAGACTGTTTTCCAAAGTGGTTGTACCATTTTACATTCCTGCTAGCAGTGTATGAGGGTTCTGATTTCTCTAGGTCCTCGACAGCACCTGCTATTCTTTGGCTTTTTTATTCTTATTTTTGTTATTGAGACAAGGTCTTGCTATGGTGCCTGGGTTAGAGTGCAGTGACATCATCATAGCTCACACAACCTCGAACTTCTGGGCTCAAGCGATCCTCCTGCCTCAGCCTCCTGAGTAGCTGGGACTACAGGAGCATACCACCATGCCCGGCTAATTCTTTGGGTTTTTGATTCTAGCCATCTTAGTGGATGTGAAGTGGTCTCTTACTGTGATTTAATTTGTATTCCCATGCTGACTAATGATGTTGAACGTCTTTCTAAGTGCACATTGGCCATTTATATATCTTCTTTAGAGAAATGTCTATTCGGACCCATTACCCATTTTATAATTGGATTGTCTTTTTATTACTGAGCTGTAAGAATTCTTTATACATTCTAGTACAAGTCCCTGTCAAACATATTATTTGCAAATATTTTCTTCTGTTCTGTGGGTTTCATTTTAATTTTCTTGACAATATTCTTTGAAGTGCAAAAATTTTTAGTTGTAATGAAGTCCAATTTTTCTATTTTTGCTTTTATTGCTCACACTTTTGGTGTTATATCTAAAAATCTATTGCCAAATCAAAGTTTATGAAGATTTACCCCTATACTTTCTTCTGAAAGTTTTGTAGTTTTAGCTTTTACACTTAGGTCTTTGATACATTTTGAGTTAATTTTTACATATGGTGTGAGGTTAGGATCCAACTTTATTCTTTTACACATGGCTATACAATTTTCTTAGCATCATTTGTTGAAAAGATTAATCTTACCCCATTAAATGATCTTGGCACTCTTGTAAATATTCAGTTGGCAATAGATACCTGGTGGACTCTCAATTTTTTCTGTGGACTCTCAATTCTATTCCATTGATCTTCATGTCTCTTCTTGTGTCAGTATCACCCTGTCTTGATTAATGTTTTGTAGTAAGTTTTAAAATTGGGAATTTTGAGTCTTTCTACTTCATTCTTCTTTTTCAAGATTGTTATGGCTATTCTGTTCTGGCTATTCTTGCAATTCTATATGAATTTTAGAATTAAATCATCAATTTCTACAAAAAAATCCCACTGGGATTCTGATATGGATTACATTGAATCTATAGGTAAGTTTGAGTATTGCTATCTTATCAATATTAAGTCTTCCAATCTATGAACATGGGATGTTTGTCCATTTATTTAGATCTTCTTTAATTTCCTTCAACAATGTTTTGTAATTTTCAGAGTGTAAGTTTTATACTTCTTTTGTTAAATTTATTCCTAAGTGTTTTATTATTTTTGATGCTATTGTAAATGAAAGTGTTTTTAATTTTGTTTTTAGATTGTTCATTTCAAGTATGTAGAAGTACAATTGTTTTTTCTATTTATTTTTTATCCTGTAACCATGCCGAATGTATTAGTTCTAGTAGGTTTTTAGTGGATTCCTTAGAATTTTCTATATACGAGATCATGTCATCTGGGAATAAAGATAGTTTTACTTCCTTTCTAATCTGGATGCCTTTTATTTCTTATTCTTGCCTAATTGCCTAGGTTAAAACTCTAGTACTATACTGAGTAGAAATGGTGAAAGTAGGCATCTTTGTCTGGTTCCTGATTTCAGGGGAAAAGCATCCAGTCTTTCACCATGATGTTAGCTGTGGGTTTCTTGTAGATGCTCTTTATCAGGTTGAGTTCCCTTCTATTCCTAGTTTTTAAGTGTCTTTACCATGAAAGGGTGTTGGACTTTAGTTGAATGCTTTTTATGTGTGTATTGAGACAATTATGTGGGTTTTATTAGGTTATTAAGTACAAAATGTCCGATTTCCTTACATTCTAAGTTTGACAGTTGATATCTCTGACATTTCACTTTGACACTTCTTTTAAAATTTTTATTGTGAAGGTACATCCTCATTCTTTCCAATGTATGGCTTGGCTTGTGATTATCTTTTAAATTTTTTTAGACCAATTTTTGTGAAACCATGGTTAAGTCAAAAATTCATGTTATTTTTGAATATGAGTTCCATTGTGGAACCAGTGCTGCACAGACAGCTTGAAATATCCATGAAGTGTTTGGGAAGGATGTGGCTAATGAACACACAGTATGTCCATGGTTTGAGAAGTTCCATTCTGGTGATCCTAATCTTGAAATTGAGCCATGTGGGTGCCCTGAGACCAAGGTGGATAATGATGAGCAGAAAGCTGTAGTGGAAGCGAATCCATCTCAACCTACGTGAGATTAGCAGCAAGGTTTGACATCACTATTCCAACAGTATTGGACCATTTGATACAAATGGACATAAAGAGGCTGGATAGATGGGTACCTCATGAATTAAATGAGCATTAGAAGAGAAATTATCTCAATGCTTGCCTTTCTTTGCTGTCATGACATAAAGGCGAACCATTTCTACACTGTATTGTTATGCATGATGAAAAATGGATTCTTTTTGATGATGACAAGTGTTTGGCACAATGGCTGGGTAAAGATGAAGTGCTGAAACACAGTCCAAAACCAAATACTCATGAAAAAAAGCTAATAGTGTCTGTCTGGTGGTCCAGTGCTGGTATTATCCACTACAGCTTCATGAAACCTGGTCTGTCGATTACAGAGGATGTCTATTGCAACTAATTGGACAAAATGATGAGGATGCTTGCAATGAAACAGTCAAAATTGGTCAATAGAGACGGGCCAATCCCGTTGCTGGAATTGGAAACTCTCTGTCATCCACCGTATTCACTAGACTTTGTACTGATTGACTACCACTTCTTCTAGGCTTTGGGCCACTTCTTGCAAGGAAAAATATTCAATTCTCAACAAGCTGCGGAAAAAGCTTTAGTGATTTCATCACCAATCGTTCTTCAGGCTGCTTCGCTGCTGGCATAAACAAGCTACTCTTAAGATGGCAAAACTGTGTCGATAGTTTAGATACTTGCTTTGATTAATTACACTGCTTCCTGTTTGAGATACAATAAGCTTTTGATTCAAAATTGGACATTTCATATTTAATGACCTAATTTTTTTTCTATTGATATTGTACATTACATTAATTGATTTGGGGATGTTAAACTTTCATTCCTGGGTTAAATCTCACTAAGTCATAGTTCTTTCTATATGCTGCTGGATTCTGTTTGGTAATATTTTGTTGAGCATTTTTGTGTCCATATTTATAAAAGATATTGGTCTGTAGTTTTCTTTTTTTGTCATTTCTTTGGTTTTGATATCAGGTAATACTGGCTTCATGGAATTAGTTGGGAAGTATTCTCTCCTCTTCTGTTTTTTGGAAGTTTGTTAGGAACTGGTATCCTTTTTTTAAATGTTTGATCAAATTTAGTGGAGTAGCTATCTGGACCTGGGCTTTTCTTCGTATGTAGTTTTTGATTACTAACTCAATCTCTTTTATTTGTTATAGGTCCCTTTGGAATTTCTATTTCTTCTGGAGTCTATTTTAGTAGTTTATGTCTTTCTGGGAATGTTTCCATTTCATCTAAGTTATCTAATTTATTGGCATATAATGGTTCATAGTATTTCTTTATAATGCTTTTTATTTCTGTATGGTTAGTAATAATGTTCTCTCTTTTATTTTTTATTTTATTTTTTTTTTTGAGACAGAATCTCACTCTGTTGCCCGGACTAGAGTGAGTGCGGTGGTGTCATCCTAGCTCACGGCAACCTCAAACTCCTGGGCTCAAGCAATCCTCCTGCCTCAGCCTCCCAAGTAGCTGGGACTACAGGCATGTGCCACCATGCCCGGCTAATTTTTTCTATATTTTTAGTTGTCCAATTAATTTCTTTCCAATTTTAGTTGAAACCAGCTCTTGCTCAGGCTGGTTTCAAACTCCTGAGCTCAAACAATCCGCACGCCTCGGCCTCCCGGAAAGCTAGGATTACAGGCGTGAGCCACTGCGCCAGGCCCCTCTTTTATTTCTGATTCCAATCATTTGAGTCTTCTCTTTTTTTTCTTGGTTAATCTGGCTAAAGGTTTGTCAGTTTTGTTGATCTTTCGAAGAACCAAATTCTTGTTTAACTGTTTTTTTTTTCACATGATCTTTCTATTTTATTGATTTCTGTTCTAATTTTCAATATTTCCTTCCTTCTGCTTTTTTTGTTAGGTTTGGTGTGGTCTTTTCAGTGTCTTGAGACAGAATGTGTGGTTACAATTTGAGATCTTTCTTCTTTCTTAATATAGGCATTTACAACTATACACTTCCTTCTAAGCAGTATTTCAGCTGTATCTCACAAATTTTGGTATGTTGTATCTTCATTTTCACTCATCTAAAAGCATTATCTGATTTCTCTTCTGATTTTTTCTGTGACCTGTTGGTTACTTAGGATTGTGTTCTTTAATTTCCACATATTTGTGAGTTTCCTAAATTTCTTTCTGTTTTTGATTTTTAATGTCATCCATTGTGGTGGGAGACTATACTTCATATTATTTCTATCCTTTTAAACTTTTTTCATGGCTTAGCAGATTGTCTACCCTGGAGAGTAATCCATGTGCTCTTGAGAAGAATGTATATTCTGGTGTTGGTGAGTAGAATGTTACAAAAATGCCTCTTAGGTTTAGAGTATTTAAGTATTCTATTAATATTTCCTTCTTGATCTTCAGTCTAGTTGTTCTATCCATTAATGTAAGTGGCGTATAGGAGTCTCCAGCTATTAGTGTTGAATTGTCTCTTTCTCCCTTTATCTCTATCAGTTTTTGCTTCATATTTTGGTGCTTTTATATTAGGTACATATATTTTTATACTTGTTATGTCTTCCTCATGACTGACATTTTATAAAAATGTCCTATTTAAAATCTCTAGTAATTTTCTTTTAATTTTAAAGTCTATTTTATCTGATAATAGTATAGCTACTTCACCTCTCTTGTGGTTGCTGCTTGCATGCTATATATTTTTCCATTCTTTTAATTTATTTGTATCTTTGAATCAAAAATATTTCTCTTACAGATAGTATATGGTTGGCTCTTGCTTTTTCAAAATCCAGTCTGACAATTTCTGCCTTTTAATTGGATTGTCTCATCCATTCGCATTTCATATTTTTATTGATACAGCTGGATTTATGTCTGTATTTTACGTTTTTGTTTTCTATGTATCTCACGTCTTTTTTGTTCCTCTGTTCCTCCTTTATAGCTTTCTTTTGTATTAAATAAAAATTTTCTAATGCAATACTTTAATTACTTTAGTGATTTTTACTATCTTTTTTGAGTTATTTCTTTAGTGGTTATTCTAGGGTTTATTGTATAGAACTTATCAGAAACAACCTTAGGTTTTTACTAACTTAATTCCGATGAGATACAGAAACATTTTTCCTATATAACTCTGTTCCCTTTTCTCTCTTTTTGTGGTATTATTATTATACATATTACATCTATAAATGTTACATACCCAGAAATACATTGTTTTAGTTATTACTTTATATAATTATATGTATTTTATAGGAACTGAGAGAATGAGAGTAATTATATGTTTATAGCTGTCATTATATTAGCCTTCTTACTTATCACTTCTGATTTTTTATTTTTTTCTTTTTTTGTGTAGATTTTAGTTACCACCTGGAGTCATTTCCTTAGCACAATACAGCTTTGCTCCCACCTATTTCTTTTGTGCTGTTCTTGGCATATATACTACATTTTTATATTTTATAGACCAAACAATATATTATATACATGTTGTCTTATTCAATTGCTTTTTAATTAAGTTGAAGAGAAAGGAAAAAGAACATGCATTTATACTCTCTTTTTAAATTACGTAGTTACCTTTACTGGTGTTTTTTGTTGGTTTGTTTTTTGATTCAGACTACTGTCTGGGTCAGTTTGCTTTCAGCCTGAAGAACCTCCTTCAGTATTGCTTGTAAGGCTTTCAAAAAATTTTCCCAGTTTTCGTTTATCTGAGAATGTCTTTATTTGCCCTTGATTTTTGAGAGATAGCTTTGTGGATACAGAATTCTTGTTTGACAGCTTATTTCTTTGAGAACTTTGAGTATGTTATCCCACTGCCTTGTACCTTCTAATGTTTCTGCTGAAAATTCAAGTGTTAACCTTACTAGGTTCCCTTGTAAGTGACACATTGTTTTTCTCTTGCTGCTTTCAAGATTTTCTCCTTGCCTTTGGCTGTCATACTTTTTATTATGATGTGTCTGTTCATGGATCTTTTACTCTTTACCCTTTTTGGGATTTGTTTAGTTTCCTGAATGTGTCGATTTTTGTTTTTCAATAAATTCAGGAGATTTTTAGCCACTATTTCTTCAGATGTTTTCTGCTCCTTTATTTTTCTTTTCTTCTAATAATAACACCATTACATATATATTGATGTGCTTAATAGTATCCCACGTTTCTCTGAGACTTTTCATTTCTTCATTCCTTTTTCTTTCTGTTCTTTAGTGTTGGGAGCCAACATGGCCGTGAAGCGGCAGCTTACGGCAGCCATTTATGCCAGCCTTCACTTCCTCCTTCTTCCTCCTCCCCTGGAAATTCCAGCGCTTCCTTTCCTGCGCGCGCAAAGACCAGCGGCCCCTGCTCCCTCACATCACCCGTCTACC
>CAUYSK010097588.1:0-20939 GCA_963575035.1 Avahi laniger | reverse complement strand
TTTTCAGTTTGTAAGCAACATTTACCAGCAGTATCAATTTTTTCACTGAAGTTTTTATTTTCCTGTTAAAACTTCAAGCAGCAATATTCTCCAGCAGCAGGGATGGAGGAATTTCCTGCTGACAGTGAAGATATTCAAAGCTTTGCTACTTTAAAATTCAGTTTCTAATTCCCATCTGCAAAAATAAATTAGATACAACACTCCTACTCAGAAAAGCCACTGTTAGCAATTAAGAAATTTGTGAGTCAAAGCAATGTCTTTTTTCAAATGGGTGTTGATAATTAAACATTAAATCCTTGGTATCTTGGAAATAATAACATATCTTTTACTTAACAAACAAAAGCATGTAATATGGTGTTTCTTTTATAGCAAAATAAATTATAGGCTACTATATTAAGTCTAATTTATGTCTGAATACTAGGATTCTTGTACATGGAAGTCAGGACATAAATCTATAGCACAAAAGAAATTAAGGTTACATTAAGCCTTGGACCCGGCTACTTTTGATTTTACAAACCATAACAGTGATTCTGGAAATTGAACCTTATGTAAAAATATTATATTGAAATAGTTATTTGATGATATTCCTTATATTCTTATTGTAACTCAACTATATTTAATGTGATTTTTTTATAGGAATTTTTCATTTGGTGTTTTAAAATGTTATTTTGTATTTAAATGTAGAAATAGAAGTTTAATTTATGGACAATGAGCATATAGATCATATTTAAATGATTTTGAAAATTGCTAATATTTATACGTAATTAACTATGTTTTGCTAATATGATAGATATTAGCTTTTTGAAATTGAGGATTTTTTTATACTTCTCTAACAAAATTGTATTTATTACATTTTTCTCCTTAAAACTTACAAACATCTATAAATCTAAAATTGCTCTAAAAATAAAGTCTATTAATTTTTTAGAAATTAGGAACTGAAAATGGACATTAATAAGACTACAAGTTAGACAACATGTGATGTTAAACTAAATAATTAATTCCATTCATTCAGGTGTTTTTCGATAAATATTGAGTACTTGCTATGTGCCAGACACATAGATAACAAAAATGAGTAAGAAATCATTTATTACGCAAGTTGCTTACAATCTAGTAGGAGACAGATGCTTCAACAGATTGCTTCGAGGCCATATCCCAGTGGGGTTAAACTAGGATTGCACAGAAGGTATACCAGATGCTCATAAGAAGGTTACTTGACCCAACCTGGAATTCCAGGAGTGAATTCCTGAAGACGATGCCTCATTTGAGATGATACTTCATGTGAGGTATCATCTCAAATGAGGCATTGTCTTCAGGAATTCATGATACTTCATTTGAGGTATCATCTCAATGACTAGGGTGACTGCTAATTAGGTAAAAGTCAATTAGAAAGGTATTCCAGATAGAGACCATAATGAACAAGTCATAGAGGCATAATATGTACATGAATGATAAGCAATTACATACTTCTAACATAAAATACTAGACTGCATGGCTAGAGATTGAGAGGCTGATAGGTAAGTAGGGATCAGGTCAAGGAAAGTCCTGTAGATCATATTTATAGGTGAAAGAAAGTTTCAGAAGGTTTTCAGTAAAGGATCAATATGGTCATATTTGCTTACAAACTACATATTCATAGTTTTTAGGCTATTTGGGATGCCACTTGTTTATGTGACAAATATTTTTTGAGCGTCTACCATATGCCAGGACCTATCCTAAAGAAAACATGAGAAGACAGAGATTCTTTTCTTCTTGGGACTTGTATTCTAGTGGGACTACAATAAAGAAGTATACTTAAGTCCACGTCAGGGAAAGAGCATTTTAGGATGAATTAGCAGACTACACAATAATTCAGACAGATAAGATCCTGAACTAAGTTAGTTGCAATAGAGACAGAGATGGAGTAACAGATTCAGGAAATTTTTAAAGAGCAATACTAGCAGTCAGTCACCTGACTTAGTGACTGGTTGGCTATGAGGAGGTAAAGGAGAGAAGATTCTAAGATGAATCCCATATCTCTGATTTGCATCACTAGGTGGATGGTAGTGCCATTAATGGACATTGGAAGTAAAAGAGAAGAAGTAGGTTGGGGGAAGAGGATGAGGGATGAGTCTTTGATTTAGGACATTTTGAATTTGTGATGTCTGTGGAAATTTCTAAGTGGAAACATCTAGAACATATTTAAAAAAACACTTCTGAAGCTATTGTTAGAACGAAGAACATAAATGTGAGAGTTACAACATTATACTTATAACCCCAAATGTGGCTGAAATTGCCAAAGAAGATCGCTACAGATAAAAGAATATTGGGCCAAGAAAGTACCCTGTGGAAGATTAACATTTTGGAATTGAGCAGAGGAAGAGGAATCCAAGAAGAAGACCAAGAAGGAATGATCATGAAGAAAGGACCAAAACTGTGAAAGGATAGTGTCACAGAAGCTAAGAGTACAGAAGAATTGAAAAACAGAAAGGTCACTATTTCTCAGTGATCAATTTTGTGTCTTTACAGTTTTGGCATAAATATCCCATATATCTTTCTTTGACAATATTTTTATTATACAATTATAGATCTGTTGACTATACACTGAGATTCTGTAATAACACTGATTTGGTTTTCAGGTATGATTAGTTATGGATTTTTATCTTCAAAAACATTTTAATGTTGGCAGATTTAAGAAATGCAGTCTTGTTCCTGACTATATCATTACTCCCCTCCTATATGTTGTATAGTAGAAAATAAAGCCTCTTTGTTGTTGTATTCATTACTATTCAGTGGCATCATAATGGTTAAAACTTCAATTTTTCTTAAAATGTCCAGTAATTCCTGCCTACTCACCTAATAGCTTTGGCCTATTGGCAATAGAATCCTGATTAGTTCTCATTTTAAAACCTGAGTTTAACTGTAGCACAGCCAATAGAGATTTGTTTTACAGTTACTAGACTTCAAACTTTCAATGGTTTCTAAATTCTATATTTGTGTGTATATGTGTATGTGTTTCAGGTAAGGTTTTTATGTTTTGTTTTTTTAAGAAAAAATGCAGTCACAAGCTCCAACAGTATTTAAAACTGAAATCTTCAAATTTAAGTATTTGATCAATAATCAGTTTAGATATTAAATTAGCAACAATAGTTATCTAAAGTAATGAACTAGTCTTATAACACTGAATCTAACAATAGCTCCTTTGTTCAGACATAAATATATAAGATGTATTGAGTAACTTAATCTAAAAACAGGAAGTGCCATGTATGTTTACAGCTGGTATGCTGCATTTTCATTTCCATTTAGTATTCTCTTGATTTTCCTGGCCTCTGTATGGAGATCTGCATGTAATTAAGTTAAAGAGTTATTTAATGAATAATATATCATTTTTTCAGTTTTTGATATGGTATTTATCATTGTAAAAATAAATATTGCACCACTGTGGATTTCAAGATTCGACAAGATCATTTACCTGCCTTCTGAAAGGTAGAAAACTCAGCAAAATGAGATCTTCCTAAAGAATAGTGAAATGATTCTAGATGATACCATAGTAACCATTTGTATTAATAAATAATAATTGGCAGAAGAGAAACCATTTATAAGGGTGTGTTGGCCAACACACACAGTGGCTAAGTCATATCTCTCTTCTGCCATACTATTTTATATGCTCTTTTACCTGTTAATTGGGAACTCACTTTAAAATCATCATTTCTAAAGAATTAAGTATGACTTGATAGACATTGTAATCTAGAAGAAAGCATAGAGAGAATAAGGAGACTTACATTCTGTTGTTTACTCTGAATTATATAATAAATTAAATATGGCCTCTTTAAAAACCTGCCCAACAGATCTGAGTCATAGTATGTTCATCTGACAGATAGAATTGATCCTTGCTGTCCTAACAGAGTCTCTATAAAGATAATACTTTTAAATGTATAGGAAAGTATATTAAAAACTTAAAATCATTTGGTGAAATATAAGTAGCCAATTCAGCCTCAGGAGGGAAGCAACAGTTCTATTTTAGACATGATTTTGATTTTGAGATGCCCATTAGACATATAAGTGCAGTTGTTATATGATTGGTTGGGTACATGAGTTTAGAGCCCAGGAGATCAAAGCTAAGGATATAATTTTGGAATAATTAGCAGGTAGTATACAAAGCCATGGAACTGGATAAGAATACCTAGAGTAACTTAAACCAGGAAGGAAATTAAAGACTGAGCCCTGGGACATTCCAACATTTAGAGGTCAGTGAGAGTAAGAAAATTCATCAAAGGGGACTTAAAAAAGAGCAGCCACTAAAGCGGGGAGAGGGGTAAAAAGAGTACTGTTTGTATCTTAGAAACCAAATAAAAAAAATACTTTAAGACACAAGACATGATCGGTTGTGTCAAGGGCTTCTGACAGGTCAAGTAAGATGAAGACTGGAAATTTACCATTGAATTTGTCAGGATGGAGGAATTTGGTAAACTTTGACAGACCTTGCAGCAATGGACGAAGCCTGATGGGAGCAAGTAGAGAAAATGGAGAGGTGAGGTAGAGTTAGTTAGAATAAAGATAAGTAGCACCTAACACTTATTGAGCACTTACTATGTGCTAGGCGCTGTTCTAAGCACTTCACATGTAAATGATTTAAACCTCACAACAATGTTGTGAAGCAGGAATTAGTTTCTGTTATCCTTGTTTTACAGATGGGGAAAACAAAGTACGGAGAGGGGGACAAACTTCCCCAAATTTACCCAGCTAGTGTGAAGGGTAGAAGTTGGGACTTGAATCCAGGTAGTCTGGATCTAGAAGCTTCACTCTTAATTTTTCTGTTACAGTCTGGACTAGCACTATCTGATAGAACTGTTAGCAATAATGGCAATGTTTTGTATGTCCGCACTGTCCAATACAATATGGTGGGGTGGCACTAGTCACAGGTGGCCACTGAGCCCTTGAACTGTGCCTAGTATAACTAAATAACTGGATTCTTAATTTTTTAATGTTTTTAATTAATTTAAATTTAAATAGGCACATGTGACTGGTGAATACTATATTGGACAGTGCAGGTAAAAACAATTCTTTTTAGAATTTTTATAAAAAAGGAAATAAAAAATAGGACTGTAACATAAGGGAGATGGAGTCAAAGAAGAGTTTTATGTTTTTAATAAGAGAAGGAGTACTTGCGGGACAATTGAGTAGGCAAGAGAGCTTTGGATCTAGAGCTTCGGTGGAGATCATCTGTTGTGACCTGTGGTCACTCAGGGATCTATGCTCTTTCATCTTGTAATAATTTATAAGCTCACACAGTACTTTAAATTTATTCTTATTATAACATTTAGTAACTGTAATCATTTCTATAATAATAATTTGCCTATCTCCTGGCTAGACTGTTTTTCTTATTTAATATATCCTCCTCAGTGTCTAATAAAGTATCAAATATAGTGATCTTCAATAATAGGGCCATGTACTCCATGAGGTTACATGATTCAGTTCCCTGGGGAATGGAAAAAGTGATAGAACTTGTTTTTATTTTTTTAAATCTAAAAAACAAAAAAGAATAAGCTTGACAAACATTAATATATGGCTTCACCCTGGCATTCTCAGTTGGTCTGGATGTCTCATGTTTTTCTGAAGGTGCTATTTTTAACTAACAATCAGAAAATGAGCAAGTGGCTTAAAAAGATTCCTGCAATGAAACTGCAGATTGTTTGTAATACCATGATTGCAGCTTTTTCCCTTAATTAAGTTCTTAATCAGCCTCTGATAAAGAAAATACAGTGACACTCAAATATCTGACAAGAAGTTCACCAAGAAATTCTAAGTTGTCAAGATTAATAAAATATGGATTTATATCTATTATTAACAGTGAACCTTAACCTGGGTTTATTCTTTATGTGGCCTATGATGTGTCTTTGTGAAGTTTCTCTTTCAGCTATGACATCATTAAAACTAAATATGAGAAAACTGAATTTGGAAGCAGACCTTCAAATTGCTTTATTTTTTTACCTAACATAATGCTAGCTGCTATAATATATACAAACCTTGAAAACTCAATCAGAAGTTTATTTATTAATTAAATATCAGTCCAATGCAGATATTCCCAGTAGACAGGTGGCCTTTCCTGTGGTCATCCATGGTTCAAGGCTTTTTTCATCCTGTGGTTTTACCCTCTTTTAGGACATTAGAGTCCTGTCTGTTCATCTAGCACATGGAAAGTTTTTACTGACAAGAATTAGAAATGGTAAAGTCACTCTGTTTATATTCCATTGACCAAAATTACTTCTGCTTATATTTCAAGGCAGACTCTGGAAAATGGGAAGTTGGGAAATATAATCTAGAGAGTACCAAGGAAAAAGAGCAAGCAGATTTGATAAGCAAACCACAGTCTAATACTGCCACGTAGCATTAAACCAATATATTCAAAAGTTATTAGATACTTTACTTCAAACTTTTTTATGAGAACATGTCTTATTTTATCATTAAAAATAATTATTTGCAAATATTTATTGAATTTTAATCTTTTAAAATATTTCTATATATTTTATGTATTATAAAAGTATAGTAAAATATATATATCAGTTATAAATAACTTTTTACTGAAATGCAGGTGAGCTTTTCGAAGGTTTAAAACCACTGGTCTAGTATGTCAAGTTCTAAGTGGGTGTCTGCTGCATTCCCAGGTCAATTAACATAGAGAAGTCCAATTGCTGACCAACTCTTTATAATCCTGAATCCATCCTTCCTAATGCTTATTTCTTAGGACAGTGTTCAGACCAAGCATGCAGAAAGTGACTCAATAATAAAGTCCTATAAAAATACACAAGCATATGTTAAACATAATAGCATATGTGGAGAGAACTTAGTAACAATGAAGAATAATAGAGATGGTAAGTATTAGTATTATCTTTTCAATTATCAGAAATCTCAAACTAACCCCACAGGATATACCATGTTAAGGATTCTAACAAATAGTATGCTTTTAACACTAAATTTAGGCATATTTCTCACCTTTGAAGATAATAATGCTTTAGCCCTTATAATACTGTCACCCATTATTAATTAAAAATATTGAAATTCATACTTCTATATGTAACTTATTAAGTTTAAGTAGTCCAAGTATTATAGATGGAGGTAAACAAAATATTTTATTTCCTGTAAGTGAAAGCTATTTTTAATATATCATGAATTGTGTTAAAGTACTTGTGTAGCAAGCTAAGATCAGCACATAGCTGAGAAAAATAGCTGTTTTATTGTTAATGGAAATTAATTTAGCATTTCTTAAATTTGAAATGGACTTAATATTATTTGTTCTAAAAACTTTTTTTTTATATTTTTAATTGTGGTAAAATACACATAACATAAAATTTACCTCTTAATCATTTTTAAACGTACAGGTCAGTGTTAAATATCTTCATTTTGTTGTACAACCATCACTACCGTCTATCTCCATAACTTTTCATCTTGCAAAACTGAAAATATATACCCATTAAACAATAATTCTCCATTCTCCTCTCTTCCCATCCCTTAGCAACCACCATTCTACCTTCCGTCTCTATGAATTTGACTATTCTAAATACCTCTACTTATCAGAATTTGCTTCCTTCTAAGGCTAAATAATATTTCATTGTGATCTGAGCCTTGAAGGGTGGATAATGTTTAAATTATGAAGATGCTGAGAATAGGGCATGGACATTTTGGAAATGGGAAATATTAGAGATAATGGAAATGTAGCTTATGTATGAGCAGACAGACAGTATCTGATACACAGGAAGAAATGAGAGTAGCGATAGATATTAGGACCAGGTTACAAATAATGTCAGGTGGAGGAGCTAGAACCACAGAGTTGGCAATAGGGAACTATTGTAGGATTTGGAGCAGGGTCATGACAATATGAGTTAGAAATATTTTGTCCATAGGAAAGACTAGAGATCAAGAAAATGAGACTGTTTTGTTAGTTTAAAGTAGAAATGATGAGGGCCTGATCTATGGTGCATTCGTTTTCTATTGAGGCCATAACAAATTACCACTAATTTAGCAACTTAAAACAGTGCAAATATACCATTCTGTTATAAGTCTACGTGAGATGGACTGACTGTTCTGTGTCTCACAACACCAAAATCAACAGTCATCCAGGCTGGGCTCAAAGAAAAGACTCCATTTCCAGGGGCATTCCATTGTTGGCAAAATTCAGTTCCTTGTGGTTGTAGGATTGAGGTTCCCATTTTCCTTGACACATGACAGCTAACAATGGCAAAACTGAATTTTTTTTGTCCTTCTAATTTCTCAGACTGCCCATTCTGCTCCATCTCTCCTGCCCTCCAGTCAAAGAAGGTTCTCTACTTTGAAGGGCTCATGTGGTTTGATTGGGCCCACTTGGGTGATCCAGGATAATCTCCCTATTTTAAGATCCATAACCTTAATTACATCTGAAAAGGGCCTTTTGCCATGTGATATATCATGTTTATGGAGTCTGGGAGATAGTGGTGCATGGACATCTTTGGGGGCCATTCTGTCTACCATAGATGGTAATAATGGATGGAGATGAAGAAGTGGGAAAATTCAAGAATTACTATAGACATGTTTTTAAAATTATTTATATCCTATATGCTTCCTAGGAGTCAGTGAAAATGGAAATAAAATCTAACTTTCCTAATTTATATTACCTGACCAAAGAACACATACCAATTATTATTAAGATTTAAGCTTTTTTCCTAATATAAAATTTAGAAAGGAATTTATCAGTCACTAAAAGCCATAAATTTGCAATAGCATGAATTTCTTGTTTAATTTTCACATCTTGAAGTATATGCGTTATCATCCCCTTTGTGCACATAAGAAAACTGAGACTCAGAACTTTTATGATAGTCAGAAACAGCTCCAAAGCTAGTACTCTTTATGTCACCCCTCTATTGCTAACAGTATGTTTTTAAAATGAATTCTTTTCATATCATTAAGTGGAAAAAACTTTCTCTTCAAAATAAAAATTCCTCAGTGAGGTGCTTGTAATTTAGTATAGGCTTTATTTAATTTAACTGGACATATTTTAAGATGTTAATAGCCAAGAGGCATTGTCCATATTAGTAATCAGTAAAGGCCTAGTAACCATAAATAGCTAAGTCATAAAGAGTTTAATTCTGAGCTGAGAATTATATACAAGGAAAAGAAATCTTTTAATTTCATTAGAATTAAATGCTTTAAGGTTTTTGAGCATCAGAGTATAAAGAGAAATGCAATTTAAAGGTGAAGTCCATTTTAAATGAAATTCCCGTACACTCTAAAAAGGCACAGGGAACTGCTAGATGCTTTTCTATTCAATTGAGTCCTGTTCCTGCGACCTACTAGGAAGAATTCCAAAGAGACAGTTGCAGCTATTTGGTGGAAATGTAACAAAGCTCTGACTAAGCACTATAACCAGAAGTAATGATACCAGGAGTAATGATAGCTCATTTTTTCAGTGTATGTAAAAAGGTAGGACTATTGGCTCATTATCCCCTTGGGCTTTGAAAACTATTTGGTATTTTAAAGTTTGTAGAATGAAGAACACTAAGGAGAATCCATGTTTCCTCTCTGGCGCTGCTGTAAGTGGGCAAATCCTTTTTATTATTCCAAGACGAAGTGATTTTTAACTGACACTCTATTATTCACTACCTTATAACATTTTAATATTACAATATAATAGTATATTATTATTCAGTAAATATTTATCGAACTTCTACTAAGTGACAAACAACGTGGTATGTGCTAACTGGGGTCCTCCTCAAATGGTATATGTTCCAGTGGAAAGACAGGCCTTAACAAAGTAATAATTTTTCAAAATTACAAAGCTTGCTTTAACAAACAGTACCAGTGGTATAAGAGTGTATCACAGAGGATACTAAAACCTATTCTGGCTCATTTTTCTATCCACAAAGACAATTGACTTTTTAATTTAAAGTCAACTGTAGAGGGTCTGAATTTGTGTGCTATGCATACTATGAGCGAGAGAGGCAATCGATTCTAATCTAACCTAAAATATGCTTGGGATTGAAATATTGGGAAAGTGGAATCTGGTGTACTTCTCTTAGGCATTAAAGTTTAGCACTAACATAAGAATATAATTTCTGTAGCTTGTAGTGGAAAGAGTGGTTTTGTTTTTGTTTTTGATCTGGTACGTGAGGAATTCATTGCTTTTTACTTGAAGCGTTAGGTGGATGAGAGCTAATAGAAAGTATGAGATGAGGTAGGGAAATGTTCTGATGAGGAAATTGATGGTGAGGCAATATGGAATGCAGAAGTGTAAGAAAGAATAGAAGGGTGTAGAGACAGGGAAATAATTGCAGAAAACCACAGGGAGCTTCCAGGACAGGGGCTGTGCACACAACTGAGATATGGAGGCATTTTTACTCCTACACCTTTCAGCCTCCTTTCCAAAGGAAATATAATGGCCAACCCGCCTCCTATCCCGCTATCCTATCCCTTCCAGTCCCATTGGCATTTGAAATATCTCATTTTCTTGTCCCCTTTTGTCTCCTTCCCCCTACTGCTAGCAGTCATTTTGTCCTGGGATTAGAGCTAAAGGGAAGATGAATAACCGAAGGTTTCTGACTTGCCATCAGCCAGACTGAGTTCCTCTTTATTTAACCAGTCAGTTGTGAAAATGTCTTACTGGATATGCTAATTTGATAAAGTTCTACTAAAATATGCTAAAATAAATTTCTTAAAATACAAAGACCACTTAAGAAATATATGTTCATTTGACTTATTTCATTTGGAAAGTTTTTTCCAAAATATAAGGAAAATAAAAATTATTTTACGTAGGTGAAATTACCTGTGTTTTAAAAATAAAATCATAAATGTAATGAACAGTATATCTGCATTGCTCAATACAATATGGCGGCCCTAGTCACAGGTGGCCATTGAGCACTTGAAATGTTGCTAGAATAACTAAATAACTGGATGTGGGGGTTGGGGGTCTAAATGGCAGGTTGAAAGATTCTGGGCTTAAAAAGGCACTTAGGGCTAAAAAAAAAAAGATCAGGAGTAATGGTAATGTATTATCTTCTTAATACTGGTTGACTGTCATATTCATTTGAGGACAAAGTGCTTTATTTCTTAAGCCTAATGAAAAAGAGACAGGAGAAGTAGAAGAAATAATAGACATGTATTGAAATGCCAGCTATATTCTGGGTACCTTGCAAAGGTCTTTGTAATTTATTAATTTTTTAAAACCCCATATTTGCTCTTTGAAGTAGGGATTATGATCCCTAATTTTTATTTTTTAATATGAGAAACTGAAGAAAGCAATAGAAAGAAGGATGATGGGGGAAAGAAGGAAGGAAGGGAAATAATAAATGATTTTGAGCAAGTCCCACTCAAAATTGTGAAGCCAGAGAATTTTCTCCAGTACTCTTCACTTTCTGTTCCCTTCGAATGGGGCTCCCTTCCTTTCTATACCTGATCCCCTTAAGTGTTTTGAGATTCTTTCACCCTTTTCTTTTCTCTGGAAATAGTTGACTAACTCATTCCCGTTAAGATACAGAATAGTTGGAAATGCTTAAGTACTCTCTTCAAGTATTTGTAACTTCAGAATTGGAAATTCTTAAGCCAAAACAGTGAATGTGTAATGGTGAGATTTCAGGCATCGAGAAGTGGAAAGAGAAGTTTAGAAAGGCAGAGGGTCTTCCTGTATCTCCAAAATCACCCCTATGATGAATATGTACTCTCCTTTCTTATACATATACCCAGTGTACCTTTGAAGAACTGCCTTTTTTGTAAAGCCAAAAGATGTGTTACTTGCTAAAATATAATTGTTTAGCATAATGACATTTCAATAACTTTTAAATTGCATAACACACAAATTCTCTATTCACATTAGCGAAAACTGAATCCCCAAACCACGCTGAAACTCACTCATAAAGGTAGATTTTGAAGAACAGAGATAAAAAGAGAAAGAACAAATAGAGAAAAGTGCATCATCCTTAGTCATAAAGCTTTCATACCTTGGAGGAATTCTTTCTGAAAATGTTGAATTAGCATCGCTGAGAAGGCACAGTAATCTCTATAGATCCAGGTTGTGGCACAGTTTCTAGAGGTGGCCGGTCGCTGATATGTGTTCTCTTCTTTCACTCTTTGTTTCCTCAAAGAGCAGAAAGAACGGAGCCAAGCTGCATACTTCTCTTTCTACCAGGACAGGCTATAGCAGGACATGGCTATGTTCAAAACTAATCCCACTCTCAAGGTGGCACATTCATATTTTCCCTCTCCTCTCTCCTCTCCTTCCCCTCTCTTCTCTTCTCTTCTCCTTTCCTCCCCTCTCCTCCTGTTCTGTCTATAGTTGTATCTGAAACAGGAATTATAACACCTGCAAGAGTTCCTGGACACCATTGTTTGTTTCACAGTTTTATATCTGTAATTCTGACTTGCTTGCGTCTATGCTACCTTACCTTGAGTCCTGGCAATATGTGCTCCCTTGCCATAGCTTTGCCTGTATCTCCAGCTCTTCACATCTGGCTTCTTTTTCTGTCATCCATTCCAACCTCATCAGAAGAACCAGGATAATAAGTAGAATTCCTAACCATTTCTCTTCTGGTTATAAAAACATGCTGAATCAGGAACAATCTAAAAACCTCTGATTGGATTATAACCTTGACTGCCTACCACCATGATTAATACCCCCATCAACATTATCATACTCCCTAGTGTGTTCCTGTACACTAGTACGGGTCATGGTAGGCATTGTTCCATTCTCTCAGGCTTCCTGGTGCTTAAGCTATTGGTTTATTTATTCTTTTTTTGCTATAAAATTATAGTAACTGTTTCCATAGTAACAGTGATAGTAATATTTCCATAGCTATGGAGAGGCAAGGTAGGCCTTTCTATAATGAAGAAAAGAAAAGATATATTAACATTTTATGATAATTTTCTTTTTTAAGAAAACAAGGAAACATAAATAATGGAATGACAGCCATCGTATTTCCACCGACATTTCAATATTTCTATAGTCTATTAAAGTTATGTATATTTTTGAACTTGCATCTGAAGGATAGAAACAGCACATGGTTTTATGCACTGCTCTTATTTTATCATTAGCAGCCTTTAAAAATATTTACTTAGTACAAGCAGTTATGTTTATTTGACAGATATAAGAAAGTGACAGATTCAACAGGTGAATTTGTATTGAAATATGGAAGGCCAGTAGACACATATGTATAGATAACTTCTATGAGTTAGTCAACTCAGATATGTTTAAATATATATGTGTGTTTAATTCACCATAATTGTGATTAATAATATTAGATGCAGTATTTCATCTGCATCTAAAGGAGATAACCATATTTTTTAAAACTTTTCTCAGTAGAATTAAGACAGATGATAAGAACATTCATTTTATGGATGTGAACTTGAAGCAAAATATGTTAAGTGACTCTCTCAAGGTCTCATAGTAATATTATGAAGCAAAGACAAAAGCTATTTCACTGTTTAATGATGTGTCGATGTTGCCTTTGTACAAGGAAAGTTTCTTTTTAAACTTATAGCTATATTTTATATAGTAGCCGTTTCCACGGAGAGTACATTAGGATAACAAATTTATATACTTTATATGTAATGTCTTTACTTTTTTCAGAACTAAGCTGACTTCTCCTTGCTTGATAAGATCCCACCAGTGTATGCCCAATGTCTAGCTTTTATATGTCAATCAGTATGAAGTACTACTGAAAATTTTTCATAATTCAATAATTATAAAAGTAAAATAAATTTAAATGTTTAAAGGTGATCTTTTCAAATTAGTCACACAGACAAAGAAGGAAGAATCACACATTGGATATGTAGCTATAAGAGGTCTGCTATTTTCAAATGATCATGTAAGAGAAATACAAGTACAAAGATTATTATATACCACTAACTATATACATATAAAATATAAGTAGCTGTATTGGCTGTATATTGTTGAACTGTAAGCCCCCTGGAGAACAGGGGCCACATTTATCTGTCTTTGTACTATAAAATACTGGCTCAGTGTCTATCTTTAAATTAACATTTGCTAATTATATAACTGTAACAGACTGACAGAAAGTAGTGTTTGATAATATTATCTCCATAATGCATTTCTCTTTGGGCTTGGTTCTTGACTTGAAGGAAAATACCAGAGCTGCAGATAAGGAACTCTAATGATGGCATCTACCATATGGAAGCAGGTGAGAAACTAGGATGGGCTAGAGTCTGGAAGACTGTATATGAGTTTTCTATTGCTACTATTAACAAATTACTACAAATTTAGAGGCTCAAAACAACACTTATTATTTCTTACTTTCTGTAGATCAGAAGTCCAGGCACAGTGTGGCTCCGCTGTTTCTCTGTTTAGAGTCTCAGAAGGCCAAAATCAAGGTGCTGGCAGGAATATGTTCCTTTTTATTTTCTGGGGGATGAGTCCTCTTTCAAGCTCCTTCAGATTTTTGGCAGAATTCGATTTCATGTGATTATAAATGAAAGACTGAAGTTCCCACCTCCTGGCTGGCTGTGAGCTCCTAGGGGCAGCTTGCATTACTTAGTTCGTGGGTCCCATTTTCGAAGCCAGTAACGGCAAGTGAAGTTCCTCTCGTGCTTCTAGGCTCTCTAACCTCTTCTGCTCGTCTCTTCTCTGCTTTCCTCTTCTGGTGGTAACTTACTCTTCTGCCTTTCTCTTCTGCTTTTTAAGGACTTAATTATATTAGGTCCATGTAGATAATCCAGGACAAGCTCCCAATTTTAACATCAGTACCTAGGTTAGTGTTTGACTGAATAAATACAGGATGGGATCTTGGGGAGGGGACATCTTTAGAATTCTGCCTACCATGCAACCCTAGAAGCAGTAAGCCATATTTTATAAATGAGATTATTATATTAAGTTTCATATCAAAATCTAGGTTTTGTTATTGCTGTTGATATTACAAGCTTTAGTGAGTTCATATTTAACTGTTCCAGTTATTTCTCTGCTGTGCTTCAGGGAATTAAGAAAAAAGTTTTATACCTAATCATGCATACTTAGAGGAGGAGTGTACCAGCAGGTGGTGGCAACAGCAGTTATCAGAAAAATCTCAAAGAAGTTCTTGGGTAATAAGAGAAACTGTGCTCAAAATGTGAGGAGGAGCAAGGGCAACACACGTAACCTAAACATCTGTACCCCCATATTATGCTGAAATTAAAAAAAAAATGTGCCTCTCCAAGTAGAAATTCTTACACCATTTCTAGCTTGGGAAAATCTGGATTTTATTTTATTAAGGAGAAAGAGAGTATCTTTCAGTTGCCAAAGAATATCAAGATAAAGAGTAATTCTTAGACATTTACCTGAACTGATTGGTTTGATTGCTAAACTATAGTCCTGGTGTGATAGGAGACCCAAAATAGATGTCTCTTACTAATTAAGAATTAGGATCTTCTTGGTAATCTTACTTCAAGGACAACAAAATGGGCATTTTAATAGTTTGGTAATAGTGATTGCATGAAATATCAGTGCAATGAGATAATCAGATTTCTATAGCTACAAGCATCTGGTAATCACTCAGATCTTCATGCTTGTGTTTATTATTTTATTAAAGATTCTAAGAAAACATTTTCTATATTTGTCCTGAAAATATGGCTTCTCCTTTGCTCTGACTGGTCTTTACTAATAATAATGCACAGGAGAGTCAATTTTTCTTTGATAAAATAAAATATGGGATTTTATGCATAATTTTATATAATTACTAATTACTTACTGCATAAAACTTTTTCCTCTGGAATTTATATAATACCTATTTTGTTGTTTAATAAACTGAGCCACTGAAGTTAAGTGGAAAATGTAGTAAAATGATGGCAAATTATTTTTAAATCATAACTCTGTGATGAAGATATGACTATTGTTTAAATATAATCATTACCTTGTCTTTTTAGGAAAACATGCATCAAAAAAATTTCCTTTTCTGTGTTTTTAATTTATAAAACCAATACCTGCTTTTATTTTATAAAAATTCTCTCACTCTTTAGTAATATTACCCAGATTTGCTGCATTAGTTAACAATAATAAAATAAATATTTTGAAACACACACACAAAAAAATAGAAACACCTATAATAGAAAACAAAAATTGCTTCATCACTTACCTACCTCCTCTTCTTTGAGATAACCTCTGTTAAAGTTTTATTGTGTAATCCTCCAAACTTTATCCATATTGCAGGATACACTCTACATGTTCTACTGCAATTTGCTATTCGTTTTTCACTTAAATATATATTTTGGAATCTGTACATATCAGTACATATAGATCTACTTCATCTTACAGAATTCTGTTGACTACTCTCCTATTGCATAGGTATAACTTAATGCCCTATTGAAAGATATTTAGGCTTTTTCTATATAATGCTACAATGAACATACTTATATTGATCCTAGTGTATGTATGATTTATTTGTAGGATAATTTCTCCAAGTGGAATAACTAAGAGGGCATGCATATTTTTAATTTTGAAAAATATTGCAAGTTACCCTCGGAAAATATTATACAATTTACATTTTCTCTGAGACAATATGAGAGCGCTCATTTTTGCCCTTTCTTGGCCATACTAGTGTTAATTATTTTTAATGTTAATTTTTTTTATATCTTTGCCAATCTGGTACAAATTTTCATTTTCATTTTATTTAGTACTCAACAACCACTTATTGAATGTATTATTTGATTATTGGTGAGGTTAAGAATGCTTCCATGTGCTTATTGGTTAATTAACCATTTTTATTTCTTTTTTCCTATGAAATACTTGTTCATAGTCTTTGCCCAATTTCTAAGTTCTAAGTCATATTTAGTAAAGCATTTTTCTCTCTAATACTGTAAAAATATTACTATATTTTGTTCTCATACATATATGAAGTTTTTATGAGTTTAGATTTTTGATGGATCTGGAATTTCTTTTGTAGAGGGTGAAAAATAGGGATCTAAATTTACTTTTTTCAGATGGATATTAATTGGACCTAAATAATTCATTTGATAACCCAAGCTTTATCTATTGGCTTAGAATCCCATCCTTAGTATGTAATAAATTACCCTTATTTTTGATATTTCTGGATTTTCTGTTGTGTTCCATCAGTTTTGGGAGTTAAAACAGTTTCATAATATTTTAATTATTATTCTAGCTTTGTATAATTCATTCGGCTAACTGGTAGGGCAATGCTACCCTCATTATTCATCTTCAAATTTCTCTTGGCTAATCTCTCATATTTTATTTACTTGGTAAATTGTAAAGTTAAAATTACAGTAAAATTTAGACTAATTTGGGGAGAATTGACATATTTGTAACATTGATTCTTCCTATTCAGAATCAGGGTATGTCTGTCCATGGATTCAAGCCTTTTCTCATGCCCTTCAGTAACATCAGTTTTCATCATACATCTTCTGGACATAACTTGTTAATTTTATTTCTAAGTATTTTGTAACTTGTATTACTATTGTAAATACCATTTTTATATTATATTTTTAATTGATTATTTTTTGTATTTAGGAAATTATTGATTTTAATGTTGTTCTAAATCTTGTTTCAGGCCACTTTATTGAACTCTGATTAATTCTAATACTTTTTTCTCATTAATTCTACTAGTTTTCTCTTCGGATTTTCTAAATACACCATCAGATCTTCTGAAAACAATTTTTTTCTTCCTCCAAGTGTACTTTCGAGTTGCATCTGCTCAGATCTATCACAGATTAATTGAGATACATTCACACTTGAGATACATTCAGAAATTATATTATATTCGTTCCCTGCTACTCTGGAAAATGAATCAATATGACTCACTCTTTTTAAAAAAGGGAAGGAGGAAAAGAAGCAATATTTTTCCTAACTCCAAATCTGCATTATGTAAGTCTTCTTGTCCAGTAAGAAAGCAAAATTAAGCATTCAATCATACTGTATTTTCTGTACTTCTTTGATGCATATACTTTAATCTAAGATTCATTGCTTTTTAAGGTCATTGCACTATTAATATATTAATTATTAATACAAATTAATTTATTAATATGACATTGGATCTTTTGCCAATCTAAGATCTATTTTCAGCTATCAATATTTTCAAAGGAATGAGAAAATAAATTTTTCAAATATATTAATAAAGCAACAAGAACAAGGGCAAAAGTAATCAGAAGCAATATTTATTAAGAGCTTTTATTCCTGTGGTATTCTAACCCTTCTCATTTAAATGTGCTACTAATTAAAAATGGAAAATATTTGATATTATGCAAATAGAAAACTTTTTTACCTAAAGCAGCGTTTCCCAAAGTGTATCCCACGAAACAATAAGTCTTTGGTTACCAACAGATGTTAAACAAAAAAACAGGATTTCATGGTCAAGTTAGTATAGAAAAAAATGAGTTAAACAGTTTTAGTCTTTTTTTTTTAATTGCAGGACTTCATAAAGTCCTTTGTTATGTTTGGGTGCTTTGTAACTCTCCAAAAGAAAGGTAGAATAGGTAGCTTTTTCCTGACTCACTTTGACCAAATAACCCTTTGTTTATGAAGCTTATCTTGGAATTAATATTCCTTAGAATATTTTGGAAAACAACTAAACATTTTTAAAATGTTTTGAAATTTAGGGAAGAAATTATATCCAAAGATAACAGAAAAATTTCACAAGTATTATTGTAAATCCCACAATTTTTCTCTTAAAAGTAATTTTATTTTAGAGAATTTTATTATTATTGCTTTTGAACTATAAAGAGAAAGGGTTATAACTCAGGATTTTATGAAAATGACAGTATATTACTACTAAATGTACCAAATTACAATTTTAAAAAGTTTTATTTTTATGCATTAATTTTTGGGTAACATTGTCTAATATAATTCTTTCTGTACTTCAGCATTTATAGTCATTTTTTCTGAAGGGATATTTGTTTATTTGTTCACATAGCATTTTATTTCCCCTTAAAAGTTAGCAATACATTTTATACAACTTAAAATTAATACCTAACTCAATGCAAATGTTAGATGTAATTTGAGTGTGGTAAAATGTCCTTTTTTTGAACCTGATCTTAACTGGTAGACTTTTGCTTTTATGCTGGACCCATTTAGGATTCTTTTCCTCATGAAAGTATTCTGCATGATTTGGGAAATGTTATATTTGAAAGTTATAATTTTTACCTTAAAGGAGAAATATTATAATGTACCATTACTGCAGAAACTTTAAATCCTACAAACTACTGTTAATATTAGAGATATTTTCTTCTAATCTATTTGCATGTTTTTATATGATGTTTTTATATTTTGATTCTGTATATATTCCACATAATATTATGATACAAATATATTCTTACATTATAACAAACATTTTGACTACAAAAAATCTGTCATATATAGTATAATTTAAATAACCTAGTACTTCAAAAAAACTGATTATATGTAGAAAAATATAATTATTTTTAACACAGTTATTGAGATTTAATTCACATAGCACACATTCACACATTTAAAATGTACAATCCAATAGTTTTTGGTATATTCAAAGATATGTGCAATCTTCTCTACAATTTTAGAAATTTTCATCCCTCAAAAAGAAACTCCATACCCTTTAGCTATTACCCATTCTCCCCTCCCCTTGTCCTAAGTAACCACTGATCTACTTTCTGCTTCTATAGACTTCTCTATTCTAGGCTTTCATATGAATGGAGTCTTATAGTATGTGGTCTTTTGTGACTGGCTTCTTTCACTCAGCATAATTATAGCATATTTAATTCAGACCAGCCACATTTCAAGTGCTCAATTGCCATGTGTGGCTTGTGGTTGCCATACTGGACAGCACAGGTTTAGATTCCACCGCTTTGTAGGTGTGCATCTTCTTGAGCCTTAGTTTTACTCATCTGTAAAATGGATATAATATCCATTTTAATGGGTTAATATGAGGATCAAATTATATAATATATGTGAAGGTACTGATACATTTTTTACAAATATTGATGATTATTTACTTTTAATATAAATCACAGAACAGCTGCAGCTATTCCAGAGATGCAGCTAAAAGCACATTCTTCCTTTAAGCCTCAGGGGATAAAAGGAAATAAATGAAGACATTAAAAATAAATCCGTGACAGCCGGGCGCAGTGGCTGACGCCTGTAATCCTAGCACTCTGGGAGGCCGAGGCAGGTGGATTGTTTGAGCTCAGGAGTTCGAGACCAGCCTGAGCAAGAGCGAGACCCCGTCTCTACCAAAAATAAAAACAAATTAATTGGACAGCTAAAAATATATACAAAAAATTAGCCAGGCATGGTGGCGCATGCCTGTAGTTCCAGCTACTTGGGAGGCTGAGGCAGTAGGATTGCTTGGGCCCAGGAGTCTGAGGTTGCTGTGAGCTAGGCTGACGCCATGGCACTCACTCTAGCCAGGGCAACAAAATGAGACTCTGTGTCAAAAAAATAAAAAATAAAATAAATCCGTGAGAATATAGAAGTAACTAAAACTTCTACCTCGTATTAAAAGTTGTTTGCTGTTCTGTGTTCTGCTGTGTGATAGAATTCAACTAAACAATAAAACCCTTTCATTTACTAAGCCTTGTATCTTTCCAAAGAATTAAATCATCAAAACAATTGCTTACTGTGAAAGAATTGAAATCTTTTTGTCTAATTATTTAATTCTGTACTCCTTATGACTTTGGATGCCAAGAAGTTCAAAGTTAAATTTGAAGTTCAGCTCTAATAGTTTTATAGTCTGTATATTTATAGTCTGTATATTTCTACTAATTTACACATTAATTATTTTTCATTCTTTTTCTATTTTATTTTACCATTATTTTCCATTTGCATTTCTTAAATCCATACATTCTGTAAAACCAGGAATAAATAAATGAAGATCAAGCTCTTTTATAGATGTTTAAGGTTAATAAGATTGGTATTCAAATTAGACAATTTAGAGTTCTAAAATACCAATAACACCAGAATGCAGAAGTGTCAGAATATAATGGGGGGAATAAATGAACATTATTTTTAAAATAAATTTTGAGTTCTTTCTAGA
>CAUYSK010097585.1:0-17060 GCA_963575035.1 Avahi laniger | reverse complement strand
GAAAAATCACAAATAAATAATCTTCAAGGTTTAAAAATTTAAAAAGCAAAAACACTTACAAATGCTATAACATGTTTCTGAGCCTCTAGGTTCAGATTACTTATAAACTTCCATCTTAAAACAATCAAATCAGCGTCTTGGTTGCAACTCAGTATTATTTTTAGGATTTTCCTAGAGCTGGCCAAAGATGTAAGTGGCTGTTGGGACTGGTTGGCAGCGATGGCCAGGAACCAGCGGTTTTCCAAAGAAGGTGGTCCATGAGAGGGGTAACAATGAGGAGGGTGACGGATGGCTGGAGAGGGGTGCCAGACACAGAGCCCACGGGTGTCACTCGGATGGGGTAAGAGTTTGTTTAGGCTGCAATATTGAAGGATGACCCCCAAATGCCAGGCCAACTGAGGCTTCCTGAGTCCCTGTGGCCCTCGTCCCAGGGGCATGGGCCCCTAGGCACCTTTCCACTGGAGGGCACTGGCTGCTCAGGGCCTCTGGGGGGTCTGTCTGCCTCCTGAGCAGCCCCGGGGGATGGGGATGTGTGTGTGTGTGTGTGTGTGTGTGTGCACGCGCGAGCGTGTGTGTTGCAGGCTGTGGCCAACTGGGCATCCTTTGACACCTGACTTCCTCCTGGTAGAGACCAATATGGACAGGTCCTGGCACTGTTCCTCACAGCCCCGTGGTGCGTGTGCAGAAATGAAGCCATATCATCAGCTGACTTCAGGTGGAAGGTGGAAGGAGTCAAAATCCTAAGTGGTGGCAGTGGGCTGGGGGTTTCCAAAAATGGCGCTTTTTCTCCGCCCCCGGCCATGGCGCAGTGTTGGTCCCTGAGCTGAGCTGTGCTGTGCAGGGCCCAGGTCCAGGGAGCGCAGGCTGCCAGGCTGAGCGGGCACCTGGACCTGGTCTGCTCGGTGCCCGGAAGCCAACTTCATCATCGACAGGGAGGAAATCGCAGTCAGGCGTCTACTGATCACCGAGCCTGGGCAGCACGTTCTCTCCCCTTGGTGCAAAGAGAAGAGAATTCAGTGTGAAGCCTGTGAGGCCCATATGGGCAGGGGCCTCGGAGGACGGCGCTCGGACACGTGGGCTGTGCTCAGTGGGCCAAGGGACCCTCTCTGCAGGGCTGGGATGACAGCTCCCTCCCCTTCTCTCTCCCTCTCTTCTTCTCTCCTCTGCTCTCCTCAATAAATCACTTGCAGGCTTGTGAAGGATCCAGGTTCAAATATTTCACACTGGACTGGACCATAAAGGTTGGAGTTTTTAGCCCAGCTTTGCCACTCTGTAGCTGGTTGGATGGAGCAAATCATGCAACTCAACCCTTCTGAATTCCAAGGTTTTCTGTTTGTAAATAGGGAAGCGATGATAATAATAATAGTAATAAGAATGCCTACTCACTTTCATGAGATAATTGCATTAGGCATTATATGCAAAATTAATTTAGATCAAAGATACACATGAGGCAATTTATATATGTCCTCTCTAAATTATGTATTTGTGACAGAGACTGCACATGAAGTAAGGGTTTTTTCCTCCTTTGGGAGATCCTTCAGGTTTAAATGCTTCAGATTCTTTTAACTGTCAGTTCACTTGGTGTGAGAAAAACTGCTTTTGCCAGAACCTATGTGCAAATTTCAGAATTTATATGGATAGGTCAGAAACAGAGTTACAAACACAAAGTTGCGTATTTTATTTGCCATGAAAAATACTTTAGAGAGGAAACACCATGGGGTAAATTAGTTAAAACACAGGTAAAAATTTTTCTCAGGGTACATTTATACTAAAGTCATTGAAAACTGAGACTTGTATGAAATGAATGGCCCAACTTTCTTTTCAAATTGCATTAGTTATCATTTCTAAATGGACCAGGAAGTTTTTAGGTATTACTTTATTTAATGCAATTACGACTTCCTAAGCAATGATTCAAAGCTGTTCTTAAAATAGCAATTCAGTGGCTCTTCTAGCAAAAATAAATAAGCAGAAAACAAAACCTTTTTAGTAATGTAAATTTAATTCTGTTTACAGAAATTTTTATTGAGTGTATTTTATGGATCTGTGGGGGGAAAAATAAAACAATAAGTCATAGTCATACCTCCTAGAAACTTATAATCTTTTAGGAGACAAACTCTGAACTCTAATAAAAGTTGTGAATGATAAATGGTAGAAAGCAGTGTGTGTGTGGTGTGGAGAAGGTTAATTATCTCATAAAGATTTATTTATCTTTTTTTCTAAGTTTGGACTTTGCCTGGTGGGCGTTCTAAAAGCTTGCTATTCTTTATTCCTTTCTTTTTGAAATTGCCCTATTTATAATTTTATTCAAGGAAAGGCAGAAATATTAAAATGAAAGAAAAAAGCCGCCTGATTTTCAAAGGCATGTCTGGGGTGACTTCACGACATTCCATTTCAGGTAGTTGAAGGAATCACGTTCACCAAAATGTTGAGGCTGGCAAATTCCACAGTCCCCGTTGCAGAGCCAGCCTGAAGAACTCCAAAGCAGCACATGTCTGTCTCATGACAAGAAATGTTTCTCTCTATGGCTTCTACGCCTTTTACCTGCTTTCTCGGGCTGGCTGGTTTTCTGGGAGGTTCCGTGGGGGATCTGGCGTGTGCTCACCGTCTGCCAGCACTTACTCAGTCCCCATGGAACAAAAGTGGGGATGAGACACTTCCTGGCTGTCGGGTTGGAGAGGGTCCCAGGGAGGGCCAAGGATGGCAGCACTCACATCTTCGTCCCCACTGCCATGGCCACAGACGACATCCCGAGAGGCTGTGGCCCTGCCGAGAAGCCTGCCAGGTCCGTGCACGGCGTGGGGCACTAGCAGTTAGACACCATTTCCACTGTTGAAGTAGATGCTTCATTTAGCCTGTCTGTAGAAGTGGGGCAGCATCTGGGGTGTGTCGGGAGGCACAGGCTTTAGTCCCTGGGAGCCTCAAAGAGCTAAGCATTCCATAAACAAACGTGACAGGTGTCCTGCTTCCTGGCTAGGAGCAGCCACCGTTTTCCTGTGCATCCCGTTGCTGCCTTCCTTCCCAGCGCTAACGGAGGAACACTCACCCTGAGGGCCCTTGGGTTGTGTCTATGGACTCCCCATCACACCCTTCAGCCAACAGAAACTCTGTTCTCGTTCCTGAATTTCCGATTTTTGTCAGATAGACAACGTTCTCCCAGTTACGCAAACCTTACCCTTGAAACCTTCAGCGACTACTTCCCTTCCCCCTCGACCCCCAACACATCCGATGAGCTGCCATCCCAAGCCCCCCGCCTTTGCTGCCGTCGCCACCTGCCTTTCCTCCCACTCGCGCTGCCCCACTCGGGACCTTGTTCCTCACGACGGCACTCTACAGCAGCTTCTGAATTGCCTCTGCCTCCAGCCTCGAGTAGCGTGTCCTTGTCCTCTCGACGGCCCCTGTGTCTGGACCGGCCTCCTGCTCTTCTCACCTACTTCATTTCCCACCGTCTTTCCCAGTTGTGCCCAGTTGTTTCTATCTTCTCCGAATATCCGGAGTGCCTGGGGTCTCTAAGAACCGTGGGGATTTACCATACCCTGCCTTGGAGCCCCACTGAGGCTTTCGCTTCACGCCTCCTTCTCTCTGGCTGAGTCGGAAGGTCCATGAAGCGCCCCCAACATTTGAGATGCCCAAAGTATACTTGGGTGGAGAACAATATGTTTTCTTTGGTTGGTTGAGTGGTTATTCCAAGAGTATGATACACTCAGTGAGGATATGACAGAGAGGGCAGCTCTGCTTCAGAGTTGGAGAGATGGGTCTTGCAGAGTGAGGCGTGAGGGGAGACAGTACAAGTGTGAAAGAGAAAAAAACACCCCCAACAAGGTCTCTCACACAAGACCTGTTGAGGGAACCATCTGGGCTCCATTAGGGTGGGATGGGAAGAGAGGCATGATGGGAAACTCCTCTGGGAGAGAGGCATTATGGGAAATTGTTTTGGAAGAGAGGCATGATGGGAAACACCTCTGGGAGAGAGGCATTGTGGGAAACTGCTTTGGGAGAGAGGCATGATGGGGAACTTTTGGAAGAGAGGTATGGTGGGAAGGCACGTTTGGATGGCACAAGCTTTGGAGTCCACGTGAGCCGCTTTCCCCCAGTGGGTCATTTTATGCAAGGTCTGAGGGCAACCGGGTTTGTGTTTCTGGAGCAGCACAGCGGACGACAGCTTGGAGCAGGGAGCCTGGAGGCAGGAGGACACCCGGCGGGCTGCTGTGACGGTTCCTGAGCTGCAGCGGGCGGCACTAGGCAGGCCTATAGGGAAGCGAAGGAAGGAACGTGAAAGGCGTTATTTTCCCTGTGGCTTCCCCTTCATGTCGACGCATTTTGACATCCAGGGCAGGCTCCTTTCCAGAGAAATCTTTGACTCTAAACTAAATGATTTGTGCCTGTCTTTTGTTTTCTTTTTTGAGACAGAGTCTCACTCTACTGCCCTGAGTAGAGTGCCGTGGCGTCAGCCTAGCTCACAGCAACCTCAAACTCCTGGGCTCAAGCGATCCTTCTGCCTCAGCCTCCCAAGTAGCTGGGACTACAGGCCTGTGCCACCATGCCCAGCTAATTTTTTCTGTATATTTTCTATTTCTAATTTCTTTCTATTTTTAGTAGAGACGGTCTCACTCTTGCTCAGGTTGGTCTCGAACTCCTGAGCTCAAACGATCCGCCTGCCTCGGCCTCCCAGACTGCTAGGATTATAGGCGTGAGCCACTGTGCCCGGCCCTGTGCCTGTCTTTTAAAAAGGCCACGCTTATTCTAGCAGCCAAGTCTTTGCTTTAATCTTCCCTTCAGCCATGAAGGCCATCGCCCTGTCTCTCCAAGGCCCCCGCCCCTTTCCTTCAAGTCTGACTGTTCCTGTGAGGCCGTGGGGCCTTTCACAGGCCTGAGCCTTGGGGGCCGCCCACTGAACTGGACACAGCCAGGCAGCCCGTGTCCCCAGTTACACTGCTGTCTGCATGCTGCGTTTCTCCCCTGCAAGCTGGTGGGTCTCCTGAGGGCTGACTCCGCTTTGTGGCAGTCCCACTGCTACGTTTTCTGTTCAGAGACTGAGGCACGGGGTGGGGCACTCCTGTGCTTCTGCCCTGCAATTAGCAGGCCAGGCTTAGTTCAGAGAGAAGCCACCTCTTACAACGTTCTACCTACGGTCCAGTGCCTTGCACACAGCACATAGCAGGTGTTCAGTAAGGAGGTGGACACAGGAAAGTGCTCTCAGATATTATAATATTTTCATTTCAAAATAAATGTAATGGATTGCTGACACATGCTACAGTGCGGAAGAATGTCAAAAACATCACGCTGAGGGAAAGGAGCCAGACACAAAAGATCACATATTTCATGACTTTATTACACAAAATGTCCAGAATAGGTGAATCCACTCAGACAGAAAGTAGATGAGTGGCTGCCAGGGGCTGGAAGGAGGGGAGAATGGAATGGGGAGAGACTGCTCAATGGGTATGAGTTTTTGGGGGGGCTGGTGAAAATGTTTTGGCTCTAAACAGAGGTGAAGAAGGTTGCACGACCGTGCGAATGTACTAAATGACACCGAATTGAACGCTGTAAAGTAGTTAATTTTATGTTATGTGAATTTCATATTAACTGAAAAAAAGGCAGGGAAAAATTCTATTAAAGTTACTAAAATATAAACCTTTTTTTCAAAATAAAATAAATTAAATATTTGAAAAAGTAACAAGAAATCATTTCCCCATTGGACTGCAGGAGCCCAAAAGCCTCTTGCACCTGATGTTTGGCCAAGGCTCCATTTCAGAAGTAGCAAAGAGAACCACACCTGAAATGAGAGGCTGCTGCAAATACGCATATGCACGTAGGTTTAGACGGCTGCCAGAACGGACTCCTCGGCCCTCTGCTCTGAAACCTCTATGCCGATTGCTCGAGCTTCATACTGCAAAGAACTGTTTTCTTCCTTCACAGAAGCAGTAAATGATAACAACTTAGCTAACAGGGAAAGTATAAGCAACGCCAGATTTGTTTTGTAACATATTAAAAACTGCATTGACTTACAGGTTTTACCACCCACAGAAATTCACTCAGCGGCCATTGGCAACAAGCACCTGCTGAACAAGACCAAAGTGGAGAAATACAGTTTGCGTTTCTGTCTAACACTGAAGAATGGAATTAGAAAACAGCCAGGAGGGAAATATAAATAATCTGATATTAAACTCTTAAGACGCATCTTTGTGCCAAAGCTGGTTGAAAAGGAGTAAAGTAACATACAACAAAAATGAATCTTAGAGGCCAAAGGTGTAGTGGGGTGAGAAAGAGGAGGAAGGGGGTGATACAGAATATTCCAGAGCATAGGTCTTCTGCATGGTTCTTGTCGGCTTTTAGTCACTGGTTTCACATTCTGTTGCAGTGTCTACTGTACCACCCTTGGGTTGTGCTAGGCTGCATTTTTGTCTTTAAACTCAATGCAGAAATAATCTGCGCATTTCTAGCTTGCATACACCTGCATAATTCACGCACATCGAGGCATGGAACATTCTAGAAGGGCCCCTATCTCCATGCCCTACCCCCACCGTCAATTCTCCCACAGAAGTCTGCTAACAAGTCTGATTTCCCTCACGATAGATTAGCTTCACCTGTTTTAGTTCCGATTTTAATGAGGGATTTTGGTTTCACATGACTAAGTTGTCTCCAGGGTCAAATGTTTATGCTAACTATGGCTGAAAAGAATAACAAATGTATTCTCTTGTAGAGTCATTTTGTTCTCTTCCAAACACATTTTTCATTAAAACCACTTGAAAATGTATGCTTTGTGGTTGCACAATAAACAATGCAAAAACAACCTGTAGCCCAAAGAGTGTAAGGTAGAAGTGAACAGAATCTGTGGGCGTATTTTCCCGTCTGCCGAGTTCCCCTTTCTCCCCCCTCCCCCATTCGCTGCTTCAACAGCTCCGGATCAACAGGGAAAAATCCAACTGCTGCACGCCCTGCAAAGGCGGTTTCTCCTCTCTTTTGCAGAACATTATCTAGTTATGCAAAAACATCAACTTTGAAAAGCATCATGCATTCATTCCCACCAAAAATAGTGCATTAGGGTATATTAATGTTTGGGAACTTCAAGTAATGGAAAAATTGAGCCACATAAAAAGAGATGCTTGATAAGTACCTCTGAATTTAGCTACATTTTCTTATTAAGAACCCAGAACAACCAGTTGACAAGTCAGCCGGGCATGCTGACCTTGCTTAACTTCCTTCTAAAAGCTCAAATGGAAACGAAAAGTTCTCTGAGCAGATGAAAATAACTGCAAAAATAAATACAATATCTTGCTACAGGTTAAATGGGCCCTAATAGGACTTTGGAAAATATTAAATGTTTTAAACAGAAAGGTGGTTAAAAATAGAGAGCAAATATAAATACCCTGTGATTTTTTTCCCCTCCAAGTTATTTTGGGGCTGAAAATTGCAGGTGAAGGAAGATGACTAAGTGATACTTAAAACCAATCTCTCCCTTGATCTTGGTTTATTACAGTCTTCATCTAAAATCCTTGGAAAACAGTTACTGCGCCAGCTTGCTGGGGGTGAAGAGCTGCCTAGAAATCTTTGAGGTTTGGTGATGGAATATGGGCCGACCTGGGGCAAACTCAGGAAGAAGCAAAATTCCCTCCTTGCCGCTGGCTTTCAGTTACTATTTCTTCCTTACTTCTGCCACTAACAAGGTGTGCGGGACAGACTCGAGGGGTCTCCTCCCTTGGCGGGATCCTCGCGTGTGGGCAGGACCTGTGACCTGCTTCTCTCCAGGAGAACACGCAGAGCAGGGGGTGCCGCCCCGCCGGGAGGCTCCCCACGTGGCAAGGAACCAAGGCAGCCCCAGGAAGCCTGCGGCCAGCAGCCCGAGGAAGGAAGCCGGGGCCCTGAGTCCTGCAGGACCCAGGAAACGAATTCCCCGGACAACCTGAGGGATCTTGGGAGTGGACTGTTGCCGTCCGAGTCTCGGGACGAGCGTGCCGCCCTGCCGACATCTGGACTGCAGCCCTGTGAGACCCTAAGCAGAGGACACAGTTAAGCTGAGCGTGAACTCCAAACCCGTGGAAACTGTGAGATAATAAATGTGTATTGTTTTAAGCCAGTACGTTTGTGGTAATTTGTTCCTCAAAAATAGGTAACTGCTAGGGGCTGAATTGTGACCGTCCACAAATGCGTCTGTTGGACTCTCGACCCCCAGTACTTCAGGATGTGACTGTATTTGGGAATAGGGTCTTCAGAGAGGTAACTGACGTAAACTGAGGTCACTAGGGTGGGCCGTGCTCCAACAGGACTGGCGTCCTTATAAGCAGAGGAGATGAGGACACAGACAAGCACAGAGGGACGACCCCGTGAGGACAGATGGAAAAGACGGTGTCTACACGCCCAGGAGAGAGGCCTCAGGAGGAAGCAGCCCTGAGACACCTTGATCCTGGACTTCCAGCCTCCAGGGCTGTGAGAAAGTACATTCCTGCTGTTTAAGGCCCCCAGCCGGTGGCCGTTTGCTATGGCAGCCTGAGCAGACTAATATAGTAGCTGATACGCAAAGGCTTATATTTTATTTCTACAGGACCTGTTCTTACTATCTGCTGACTGATTCCATCCCTCGCTCTCCCCCACCCACCAGTAACTACCCTCCTTGTTCTGAAAATAATATGGTGAAGAGTGACAGCTTTGCTTCTCCATTTTACTAGGGGAATTCTGAAAATGGAAGTGGGCCAAGGCCCCCCGAGCAGAATTAGCCACCGAGCAGAGACCTCAGAGGAAGGAGGAAGATGGTGGCATCATGCTTCTTCCTCTTTCCACGGTGCCCAGACACCCGGTTACAACTCCTCTCAACGACGGCTGAGAGGCCCAGAGGGCAGGAGGGGAACGGCCAGTGTTTGTGCCGGGGTTTGCTTAGGGACACCCAAATGTAATCGTGGCGCCATACGCAATGCCCGAGAGATGGTTGGTGAGTGCCCCAAATGCTGTGGAAGCCAGCGTGGAGGAGAAGGGTCAGCTTAGAGACCCCTGGGGAGGGTGGGAGAGGGCGGCAAGGACCAGCTGGATGGCGCAGAGACTTTCACAGGGCGCCAGATTGACGCCGATAAGGACGTCTTGAATTGCATTCGGTATGTTCCGCTCTGTTCCTTAAAGAGGCGTCAGTCTTCCTCAGAACAAAAAATAAATAAAAAAGTAAAATAAAAAAGCTCTGCAAACAAGCTTGCAGAAAAACACATTTCGTGGTTAAACAATGGAACGGGAAGGAACACGTGTGATGCTCTTCCAACCTGGACCGGCGGCACTTTGTGTTAGCTTCTTCAGGCTGCTTTTTGTTGCAAAATATTTGGATGCCATAATGAATTGGTGCCTTTTATATGACAGAGTTCAAAGTTCTGGGACTATTTAGTCTGGGGTTACAAGCACCAATTTTGGAGCGAGACACCTTGGCTCTGAGTCTAGCATGACCTGCTATGTAACGTGCACAAGTGACTTAAACAGCTGTGCTCCAGATTTGGCCTCTAAAACGTGGGGCCAACATTGCCTCTCACAGGGCAAATGCGCAGGCAAGGTAATGCAGGTATTCAGTACTGTGCTTAGTATACAGTAAGTGCTCAATGAATTGAAGCTATGAGGGTTCCATTGAAATATGTCTCTCGAGCAATTAGTACAAAGGTGAGCAGACACAATGTCAATGATATGACCGCAGAATTCAGTGCAAAATATGAAATAAAGCAACTACAAAGAAACTGGGGGGAAGAGACCTGCGAACGATCAAGGTGCTGATTGCCTCGGAATTACGCATGCCCGTTCCCTCCCGCGCCCTCTGGGACCGGGTCGGCCGTGAGACCTCGCCTTTCGGGCCGTCTCTCCAGCACAGCCTCCCGCACTCCGCGTGTGAATCCAGGCCGCTCCTGTTTAACCCTCTGCACTGCTCCCGTGCCGGATCCTAATCTCTTTCTTTATTATTATTTTATTTATATTATTGAGCCTGTATAGGATCCTAATTTAAAATGTCAGAAAATCAAATTCCTCCATAAGATTTTATCTCCCAGGGCAAGCAAAGATGAGGCCGGACTGGCACCAAGACAAAGGAGAAAATCCATTTTCTTGCCTCTTTCCTGCATAAACTATGCAGAGAATCCAATGAGCGGACGGGTACGTGACCTTGCCCGGCGAAGGCCCAAATTATCCTCCCACCTCTGCCCCGTACTTCATGTCTTTGTTACATCTCTTGCGGGTGGGGGGGGCGGGGTTCACATGCGAGGCTATAAATATTTACTAGTGCACATTTATTAAAGTTTGCACTGCCAGTGTCTACAGAGAGGGGCAAGGGTGTGTTCCTGACCTTAAGAAGTTCACAGAGGGGTTGGGGAATGCCCTCACCCTCCTGGAGGCGCCACTGCAGCATGCAGGGCACCCCTGTCCCGCCCCCGCCCCAGCACTGCCTCAGCTGTACTGCCAGCCCCGCAGGTCAGAGCTGAGGGTGGCCTCGCAGGTGTGACCCTCTGCTAGAAGGGCGCCACACGCCACCCCTTCGCAGTGTATCCCAGGGCATCTCTGCGTATTTCATGGGATCCCTTCCCCTCTCCTCACAGCGCTTGAATATGGATGCAATGAAAACATGACTGGGAGACAAATTCTAGTGTCAGCACGGTGCTGTCTGTGCTCGGAGCCCGGTCCTCACAGGCCTCCCCTCTTCCAGCCTGTGGCATCTGCCTCGTCCACACGGCTTGAATTCTCTCGCTCTCAGCCCCCCAAGAAAATAAATCTCCCTGTTCTCCTGTGATGCTCTCCTGCAGTGGTTCTTCTCTGATCGCCCCCACGACCGTTCTCGGCCCTTCCTTGCCCATTCTGTGCCGCAGCGGCTGGTCCCTGCAGGCCGCAGCATCTGGCATATCCAGCGAGTTTTGCGCCTGCAGCCAACACTTAGCTCCTGCTCGCGGGCGTGGGGGCTGCGCATCAGCTCTGGCCTCGCTGGTTCCCACCAGACTAGACTGGGCTCAGCTCCACGTACTCTTCCCACACCTGCAGCCAGATCCTAGCTGGCGCCTGCTCTTCTCAAGGCCAAGAGCAGGCACTCAAGCACAGGCCAACCACACCAGTGCATCGACAGCTGCGGCTTAGGTGTGGTGTTTGCCGCATCTGCTTGCATTGCACCCGCCAAAGCAAGGCATGTGGCCCAGCTCAAGGTCAAAGGGCAGGGGAGTGTATTCTGCCTGCAGGAGCACATGACATGGGCCGGGAGGAATGGGTTAATTGAGAACAAACAATGCAATCTTCCACATCCAGCTTCTAGCTGGGTTCTCTTAACTCCACCCCTCTTTCTCTGTAAATAGCTCTTTCATTTAGTTCTCCACTGACCCTGTGTGGATGCCATCTGTTTGCTGCTGGGACCCCAGCTGATACACCAGGAAGAATCCCACCTGAAAGCATGTTGGGATCTGCCTGCTGCCTTGACTCTTCATTCAAAGGCTGTATTTATGCAGCTAGCAATTTATTACAGATAGACCTCCTCTTTACTTAATGAAGTATATCCGTAATGAGCACGAGTACACACAGAAATTAATTCTTTCACTGTGGAGAGCTCTTGTTTATACTGTAAGTGCACTTAGATTTTTAGTGCTGTTGACAATCTTTGGTTTCAGTTATAACATTTAGGACAATTTCTAGTTCAGTGTCTGATGCAATTTAGTAAATTAGTTGAGTTATTTTAATGCCAAAGAAGAGAGAAAAATTGCAGATAAAAGTTTATCCTATTTTGAGATCAATTTCTTATAAATAATCCAAGGTCAGACGTGTTAAGCAAGCCTAAAATATCCCTCAGGCACAAGTGTTAGTAAAGCTCATTGACTAAAAGAGGTATAATGATACATAACACACAATGTTCACAATAAAGCAATTTATGTGGGTGATTTTCCTGTGTATTCAGTGCGTATGACAGATGAAAAAAGGAACCACAAAGATCCATTTTGTAAAATGTGTTTTTTCTTTTTCTTTTTTTTTTTGAGAAAGGATCTTGCTTAATCACTCAGGCTGGACTGCAGTGGTGCAACCACAGCTCACTGCAGCCTCGAAATCCTGGGCTCAAGCAATCCTCCCACCTCAGCATCCCAAGCACCTCGGACTACAGGTGCACACCACCATGCCTAGCTAAATTTTTTAAAATTATTTTTTGTAGAGACAAAGGTCTTGCTATGTTGCTGAGGCTGGTCTCAAACTCCTGGCCTCAAGAAATCTTCCCATCTTGGCCTCCCAAAGTGTTGGGATTACAGGCATGAGCTATTGGGCCTGGGCTCCTTTTATAAACAGTGTTTTTTAATCAGCTGTATTGAGATATTTGTAGACATCAAAGACACTGTACATGTGTATAGCTACAATCTGATAAGCCTTGGCATATGTACACATCTGCAAAGCCACTGCCACATTCCAAATTATGAGTAGAGCCGTATGAGTTCCCTATGGCTGCTGTAAATAATCACTATAAACTTAGTAACTTAAAATAACAGTTTTATCATCCCATAGTTCTGGAGGTCAGAAGTCCGAAATGGATCTCAGAGGGCTAAAACTGAGACAGCAGGGCGTTCCTTTCTGGAAGGTCCAGGAGACAATTTGTTTCCTGGCCTTTTCCAATTTCTAGAAGACTCCTGCACTCCTTGGCTCACGGCCCCTTTCTCTGTCTTAAAGACAGCAATGTTGCATTTCTCTGATCATTTCCTATGGATTGGATGTTATTTGTTCCACCAAAATTCATGTGGAATTTTTTTTTTTTTTGAGAGTCTCACTCTGTCACCTGGGCTAGAGTGCCGTGGCATCAGCCTAGCTCACAGCAACCTCAGACTCCTGGGCTCAAGCCATCCTCGTGCTTCGGCCTCCCAAGTAGCTCAGACTACAGGCGCACCACCACATCTGGCTAATTTTTTCTTTTTAGTAGAGACGGGGGTCTCTCTCTTGCTCAGGCTGGTCTCGAACTCCTGACCTGAAGCAATCCTCCCGCCTCAGCCTCCCAGAGTGCTGGGATTAGAGGTGTGAGCCACCGCAGCTGGCCTCATGTTGAAATTTAATCCCCACTGTGGCAGTGTTGGGAGGTAGGGCCCAGTGGGAGATGTTCAGATCATGGGGATGGATTCCTCATGAATAGATTAATGCCCACCCTCACGCTCACTGGAATGGATCAGTTTCTTAAAAAGAGTCTGGCTTCTTTGGTTTGTCTCTTCCCTCCTCTCCCATCACGGGATCTCTTTGCAGCACTCACTCCCCATCCACTTCCCACTGTGAGTGGAGGCTGCCTGAGGTCCTCACCAGATGCGACTGTCCAGTCTTGGACTTTCCAGCCACTGGAACCGTGATCCCAATACACCTTTGCTCTTCATAAATTACCCAGCCTCAGCGTTCTGTTATAGCAACTCCAATGGACTAAGTCATCTCTCCCTCTGACTCTGGACTCTTCTGCCTCCCTCTTCCACGTTTAAGGACACTCGTTATCACATCAGCCCATGCAGAGAGTCCGGCCTTCCTTCCATCTGCCGCGTTACTTCCCCTTTGCCGTGTAAAGTAACACGTGCACGAGTTCTGGGAATTAGGACGTGGACTTCTGTGGGGGGCCATTGTTCTGCCTACCACTGTAGCCATCCCCTCCAAAAGTCTCCCCAGGCACCCCTGATCTGCTTGCTGCCATGTTTTCTTGTTTATATAAATGGGTTTAGACAGTCTGTATTATTTTTTGCTTCTTCCATTCCTCGGTGTGACAATTTTGAGATTCATTCCTGCTCTTCTATGTACCGATCATCGATTCTTTGTCGTTGCTGAACAGCACACCATTGTGTGTTACACAACACTTTGTCCGTCGGTTCGTCTACCGATGGGCATTGGTTTGCTTGTCATTTTTACAGTTTTTGGCTATTACGAATAAAGCTGCTATGAGTGTTTTCTCACAAGTTTTTATATGGGCCTATGTTTTTATTTCTCTTGGATAAATACCCAGGACTGGAATGGCCGGATCTTACTCTAGCTATATGTTTAACTTTTTAAGAAACAAACTTTGTGAACCAATCAAAGAAGCCAGCAAAGTAGTCACAACGTTTTACATTTCCACCAGCTAAATATGAGAGTTCTAGTTTTTCCACATCCTTGCTAGTACTTGGTCTTGTTGGTTTTAAGATTTTAGCCACACACACAAGACATCTTTTTAAAGCTCAGGCTCTGGTACTTACCCATCGTGTGAATTTAGACAAGTCAATTAGCCACTCCGAGTCTCACTTTGACTATCTGTAAAGTGGGGATAACGAGATTTTCTTTTCCCTGCAAAACTGAGTTGGTTACCTGAGGATCCAAGAGCAAATGTCAGTGAAAGTTCTTCATTAGCAACACAGGAATTGGAGCTATTTTTATGGAGTCCTATTTTTATTTCTGCTTGTGTTAATATCATGGCTACTGGCGCGCCATAGACCATTAACTGGAATGCTATCTCCCACAACATAGGACGTTTCAGGGAACTTATTTTCACTTCCAAGCCCCAAAAGAGGGTTTGGTAGCACCTGCTTCAGTACGAAAGAAGGGAAGTGGCAACCGCGGAGCGTGGGTCCTGCCGCAGGGGCGTGCGGCCCTGCCATGGACGTGTGTGGACAGCCGCCACCCTGCAGGAAGGCTCCTGCCCTTGCTTACGGAGCCTTGCGAGAAAACTGTTCCGTTTACACACATCCGCGGGTGGGGGAATGATCGCACCTCTTGCTGAATGAAAGATTGAGAAATTGTGCTAAATATAAATGTGGAAACGAAAGAGCCACGTGGATCAACAAAGCATCACTAACTGCAGGGCTGCTGTTCACCTTTCGCTGCATCGAATCCATCACTCCTCGTTTTCCTGTTTGCCTGAGGTCGGGCCGTGCAGTTCCTCAGGGACGGGAAGTAGGGCTTTGAGACCTTGTCTCTCTTTTTGTTTCCTTTCTCCTGCAGCACGATCCGACAGAAGCTTCCAGTAGATGGGGCGACCAGAGCTTTACCACAATTCCCATCCTAAACAGGAGAGCCGGGACCCTGACATCCCAGGACACCAGATCCCGCGAGGCCATTGCCGTGTCCTCCTTGTGATAAACTTCGATAGCCGGGCCATGCTGTGGGGCCTGGAGCAGATTTCTCCTGCTGGGATTCAGCCCATCATTTGATTTTTAGGACGGTTATATGCCAGGCATAGTTAGAGATGCCGAAGGTATAAAGCCTAAGAGCATAAGAAGCATGTCCTCAGAGGTCTTAGAGTTTAGAGCCAGTTTCTTCACATTTGGGGCAGGATCATTCTTTGCTGTGTGGAGGGCCCGTCCTGTGCAGGATAGGGGGGTGAGCAGCTTCCCTGGGCTCCACCCACCAGATGCCAGCAGCGCCCTCCTGGCTGTGACAGCCAACAATGTGTGCAGACATTGCCAATGTCCCCTGGGGGCAAAGAGCACCCTGGTTGAGAGCCCCTGGCCTTGGGGGGATTTGGGCTGCTGTGGAATTGGAATTTGGAAAGATGGTTTCACTTTTTTTTGACCGTTTTCTTTCCATTAGGGCACAGACTCAACTCCAGGGGAGACTGCAGGATTGAGAGAGGGAAGGGCTGTTTCAGGTGGGCAATGCAGGGGACACCGTCTGCGCTGGTCTGAGACAGAGTGGAAGAGCAGGTTTCTAAACACTGCAGCACCAGCATTCTATGTCAGCAGTTTGGCAAAGAGACACAAGCTCCATTCTGCCACTCACTAGATACACCATCTTGGGTCTCAGTGTTCTCATCTGTAAAATGGCCACATAATCCCGTGATAGGGATCAGCCTATGTAATGCAAATGCTTAGCAGAGTGCTGGGCACACAGTGGCTGTTCACCAGGAGGACGTGCAGAGTGAGTTCTGGAAGATCCTCCTCCTAAAAGTTAACTTTCCTCTCCTGCTAAAATTCAACAATTCATGTTTCATTTTTTAAAATGTAAGGCTTTGTCCAATTGCAAACATGTAAATAACCTCCTGAAATATGTAAACTATCATAATTCACTGATACCCTAGTGCGAATGATTTTTTGAGTTTTCAGAGAGAAAGAAAATAATGAGATTCAAGGCATCACGAAGACACCTGCTTGGGGGGAAGGGCCTTGTGCACTGAGAGTGGGGAACTCGAGGGCCCCCGTCGCCGGTTATAAAGTGCTGCCACGTGGTGCTGCGTCTGGTCCTCGCGCCAGCGCTGAGCCAGCCGTGGTCGACGTGCAGGAGGCGCTCCGAGCCCGGACGCCGAACGCTCAGGCTCACTCGTCAGCTGAGTCGCCCAAAGTCACACAGTCTGGAGAGACTGGACCTCGAAACTTGGGTTGCTTTCTTGTTTCCTTTGTTACACTCTTTTCCCTTCTTTCCCCCCTTGCCTCGCTTGTGTAAACAACAACCAGAAGCTCCCAATATTTCAACGGTGTCTAGGTCTGGCCCTATAAACCCGATTTAATATTTTAAAACTTTGTTTACTTTTAGTAGGCAGAGAAACCAGGTCATGAATATATTGAGGCGGAGCAGTTTGGATCTTTTAGCTGCAAGGACCAAAGCTGACTCTGAAAGAAGACTGCGTGTGAGTCTTGCCCACGCGGGGCTGAGTGCGACTGGCTCTGAGGGACCCAGAGCAGGGGGGACCCAGCCTGGGCCTGGGTCAGGGACGGAGGCAGCTGTAGGCTGTCCACTTCCTCCCCAGGGGTCGCCTGGTGTCTCCCAGCATGTCCCCGCTCCTGCTCTCGGTCTCTCCGTTAAGTGCATCTTTTCGCCCCCTTGTAGCTTCTGCTGGCTCCTTGTTTTGCTTTTTCACAGCTTCATCTGGGCCCTCTGCGGTCATGGGCTGACACCGCCGGTGGTTCTCTCCTTCCTTCTCTTTCTCCCCCTCAAGGAGGCCAACTGGCCCCAGCTCATCTTCTCGAGCCAAACCAGGCCCAGTCCTGCTCCCTCACCGGCCAGCGGTGCTGCTGCTGGAGCCCGTGGGTGGAGACCCGCTCACTGGGTACAGCCCTTCGGCAGGGTCGGGACTTGGAGCAGATGAGCTCAGACAGGGCCGTGCGCAGGGCTGGCAATGCACCTGACCTGCGTTGGAGCATTCGTGAACTTAAGAAAAATCT
>CAUYSK010097583.1:0-28340 GCA_963575035.1 Avahi laniger | reverse complement strand
CAGGTAGGGCTAGGGAAAGTCAAGGAAGCTGGGGAAAGTCAGGGGAGCCAGCCTTTCCCAGAAGGCCTGGCTGGAGTTTGGAGGCCTAAGTGTAATTTAGCATCTAAGGGGGTAGGGAGGACAGAACATGCCAAGTAGAGGGAATTTCCCACCAGACAGAGTAATGAATATTTCATGTCTTCTTCCTTGTGACGTGGATCAGGGGACCTGTGTTTACATAGAGTGGAGTTCATGACACAACAATGAAAGAGGAAAAGAATTTTTAAGAAAATTACCCAACTCAGCTAGCACCATGAGCTTGCAGGTTCTTATTTTTCTTTAAGTCCTTTTTAAAAGTGCTACTGTCCTTATGTGGGTTGTCTCCTTTCCCTCTGTCTCTGATCCTTTTTATTTTATGCAGTTAAATACTGTTACATACTTTAAAAATGTGCTCATTAAAATTTTTAAAGATTATCTGTACAGAGCCTAAACCATTGTAGATGCTTAATTAATACCGGTATGCTATATAAAAAGCTCGGAAATTTTAGGACGATAGCTTCTAAACTTTAAGTAGTAAAATTTATCCATCAGATACACAGGGGGGTTCATAGTGTAGTGAAGTGGGCAGAATAAGAAAAGTTAGAATATCTGGATTCAAATCATGGCCTGGCCATTGAGCTGTATGGGTTGAGTGAAGAACCTTAAATTTTTTGAATCTTAATTTCCCTCATCTGTAAAATGCTGTAATAATACATTTCTCACAAGCTTTATTTGTAAGAATTCAAGTAAAATAGCGCACGTGAAAGTGTTTTAAAAACCACAAGTAGCTATATGCATGTTGACAATTTTTTTTTTAATAATGTGAGACATAAGAAAATGTGCTCCGGAGATTTCGACAAGTTGGTTTTTAAACTAGGTCAGTACTTGAAACTTTATCCTATTTAGGAAATCAGAACTAATGGATTGTGCTTAATGTTATATTTAGTTTCATAGCCATTTGTAAATGCACTGCTTTGCAGAATCATTTGCATTAATGGTGGTGAGGTGTCTATATTTGGAAGTAAAAATTAGAAAATCAAATTTTCACCCTCGGGGGACTGTTTTCATTTTGAAGTTGTGTTTTTTTGAAAAATGGAATAAATGAAAGTAGAATGGTGTTCAAAAAGTAAAAATATGTAGCCGCAGTGTCTTTTGGCATCTTGGCTCATTTAATGACTTTATCTGCATTTTTTCACATTTTATGCATTCTGGAAATCTCAGACTGTAGCATAAATGTTAAGTACCAATAACATTGTATGTGGTTGTCTAAATTTTGGATTATATGGGTTATCAAGCAATAGCTCTTTGTAGTCCTTCTAGACACTGGACCAATGGCGTCTATTTAAATTTAGCCATTAAAAGTATTCTTCTAAATCACAGCTTGAAGATACAAGACAATCAGGACTTCTATTAACAACAAAACAAAAAATTTTTTTACTTGTTTCAAATAGTGGTTTTCTCTATCACCCCACAAAAGTCCTATCCCACAAATTGGTTTAAGGGACGAGTAAAGAATATCCTTATTTAACAGAAACGTTTTAAGATCATTTTTCTTATATAGTCTTGGAATAAAAGGCAATACCTGATTAAGCTTAGAAAATAGTGATTCTTATCTTTTTCTTTCGTCTGCTATTTCCTTGTTAGGCAATCATATAAAGAAGTGAGATTTAGAAATGGAATGCTGAGATGTGTTCAGGATGGTGTTTATCCAGGCTATTCAGGAACACCCAAACCCTGTGCCCAGTCTAGCACTCTCTTTAGAAGATCATCGGGGGAAACATGTGCACAGAGAAACAAAGGCCAAGGAACCCTTTTTGTCATTAAACCCCAAAGCAGAATGCTGGCGAACTAGACAGAGCCTTCTGGCTCATCTTGGTAGTGACACAGAGCCCGGCAGTGAAACAGGCTCATTGTGCTAGGCCTGCTCTTTGTACTTGGAACTCAAACCTGAGCTATGGATCTTCTTTCTCTACCACAAAGAGAGGCCAAATTATTGTAATTTGGTAAATTCAGAGAAGAACTATTATACTTTGGTAAATTCAGATCAGCCTTCTACTTCCCAATGTGTGGAATAAGAGGGCTTCTGGAAGGAGAGGGAAGGGTAGGAGGTAGGAATAGCTTTTAAATAACCGTAGAAGCCAACTGTAGGCAATGGACTGCCATCACCAGCCACCCTCCTCCCAGACTCCTGGAGTTCGAGAACATAGGTGTGCTCCAAATGGATACACACAGTTTCTTGGTAGGTCAAATCTGTTCGAAAATTGCACCAAGGATTAATTTTAACAAGGCTACTTCATCTCAGCCCTCTTGGAGGCTAATTTTAACCCAACACGGTTCCATTTGATTAGGTTATATTATATTTGTGTTGAGTTGTGGGGTATTAGGTTGGATTGCCATTGAAGGATAAAGGCAGGCATACGTCACCTCAGACATGATCGGTGTGGAGTGCACATTCAGGTACTTTCAGCCTTAGGCACAGTAGTAGAGAATGCAGTACTCTCCGAAGTGAAGAGAAAAGGAAGTTTATTCTCCATGTTGAATAAACTAAAAAAACGTAGAGGAGTGAGCCTGCATGTATTTTTTTATTATTATTATTTTTTATTTTTTTGGCTAGCTGACTAGATATTTTACCTCTTCTGATTTTTTCAAAAGTCTTTAATGTGTACACTAAGGCTGTGTAATATGGTTTTAGTTTTTCATTGTCCTTTATTTCCTTTAAGGGTTCCCTGGCAAGGGAGTACATGTATGCCAGATTTGCAATGAAATAATTCATTAAGAAACTCATTGCAGGATGTTTTATTAATATAAAACACACATGTGTGTATATGTTCAAATCATGTATACTGGATGAGTTTTCACAATGTGAAGGCACTAGATTATGAAATAGAACATGACCAGCATTATATATTTGTTTTCTATTTCATTAATTTCTTCTCTAATTTTTATTATTTTTTTCCTTCTACTTTCTTTGAATTTCATTTGCTGTTTTCTTCTTACTTCTTGAGATATGTATTTAGATCATTGAACTTTAGCCTTTCTTCTTTTGTAATATTTGCAGTTAAGGGGATGAATTTTACTCAGTATATTTGTTTAACTATATTTCACAAGTTTTGTTGTTGTTGTTGTTGTTTTGTGAGACAGAGAGTCTTGCTCTGTTGCCCGGGCTAGAGTTCCGTGTTGTCAGCCTAACTCACAGCAACCTCAAACTCCTGGGCTCAAGTGATCCTCCTATCTCAGCCTCCTGAGTAGCTGGGACTACAGGCGTGTGTCACCATGCCTGGCTAATTTTTTTTTTTTTTTCTATTTTTAGTAGAGATGTGATCTTGCTCTTGCTCAGGCTGGTTTCAAACTCCTGACCTCAAGTGATCGTCCCACCTTGGCCTCCTAGAGTGCCAGGATTACAGACATCAGCGACCATGCCCAGCCATTCCACAAGTTTTGATACGTCCCGTGTTCATATTATGAGTAATATTGCCTTTAAGAAGTCAATGATACATATTTTAATCATTAGGACAACTATTTTATTTTTTGAAATAGATTCTGTTGAAATCCTCCATCTTGTAATCAATATTTTAAAAATATATGAAGTTATTTAAAGGTCTGTGTCTGATAACTACAGTATGTAGTTCCTCTTTAAGATTATTTCTAATTTCTGGGGTTTTTTTTTCCTCGTCCTGGGTTCCAGTCATTTGATCTTGTCTGCTAGTATGCCTGGATAATTTCTGATTAAATTTCAGATATAATATGTACATAGTAGAGATCATTTAATACTCTGGATGATATCATCTCTTTCATAGATTATTTCTTTTACTTTTAGCTGGCATTTGGGCCAGGTCACCTTAATATTCAGTCTGGAACTGAGCTGATTGGAAGCTGGATTTTAGTCTTTCTGTAGTTCCAGGCCTACATCCACCCATGCAGAATCTACATTCTGCGATTCACAAGCTCAGAGACACCTGTTACGACAGAGAAATGCAGTCGAGCCTATGAAACAGACTCGGAATCCACTTACCTCACCAGCCACATGGATGAGGAAGTCGAGTCTCTTTATTTAATTGTCTTACTGCAAGAGAGAGCAGTCAACGTGCTGTTTGTCTTCAAGTCACTATAATTTTTCCATTAGAAAGTCTCATTGAATTTGTCAAACTCTAATTCATCAAATTGGCCCGTTTTCCTAAGGAGTAGAGAAAGGCAGAGGCAGAAACATGGTAAGATGAGAGAACACTTTTCTCGTACGTTAGCAGTTAATATTATTGTTTGCTTATAGTAAATGAATAAGTTCATATACAGAGAATTGAAATAATGCTGTTTGATCTAGGCTTTCCCTTATGCTTTTGAGTTCCTTCAACTTTAAGGTTCCATGGCATGTAATTATTATTATTATTTTTTAAATTATTATTATTATTTTTTTTTTGAGATGGAGTCTCGCTCTGTCATCTGGGCTAGGGTGCCGTGGCGTCAGCCTAGCTCACAGCAACCTCAAACTCCTAGGATCAAGCGATCCTCCTACCTCAGCCTCCTGAGGAGCTGGGATTACAGACATGTGCCACCATGCCCAGCTGATTTTTCTATTTTTAGTAGAGACTGGGTCTCACTCTTGCTCAGGCTGGTCTCGAACTCCTGGCCTCAAGCGATCCTCCCGCCTGGGCCTCCCAGAGTGCTAGGATTATAGGCATGAACCCTGCGCCCGGCCAGTGACACATAATTAGTATCCAAAGCTATACCTTTGGCACTGATCAAGAGCCGAACTCGATGAGATTCAAATGAAGGGTGACCATGTGATCTTTCTTTTAGGCCAGGACACTTTTAAGAATGAAAGGAGGTACTATTAATAATTATGAAAGGACAATAAGATAAACTAAGACTGTCGTGAGCCCACTGGCAGGTGTAGTAACGCTGCTTTAGTGACACAGATACCCGGTACAGATGTGGGGGAAGGACATGGACCTAGGGTGACTTAGAATGATTTTGAGCTTATTGCGTGAGTGTTTTGGGGGGAAAGAATAAAAGGTGGAAATTCCCAAAGACAATAGAAGGGTGGAGGGAGATATCAAGAGGAAGAAGAGAAAATAAGCTAAGAAGAAAAGTAGAGAGGAGAAAACACCAAAAAGAATGCAGGGAATAAGCTCTTTACCCTGGAAAAGAAGTGAAGGTTGGCCTGTGGGCATGAGGTGGCACGAATTGAGAGCAAGAACCCACTGGAAGAACAAAGTCGTTCTCACGGAGAAGAAAAGAAAATGTCTAGAATGGGGTATCAGTAGGTAGAAGCTTTGGGAGAAGAATGAGAACGTGTACTCAAGTTCAGATGACTTTTAAATATCATTTATAGTAAGGGCATTGAACAGCCTACAGGGCAATATTCTAACAGCAGATTTAAAATATGAGCCATGAGTACTTCTGGTTATAAAAACACTTTATTACTGATGCAGTTATTTTAACACATGTTAATAATGGCAAAGAAAAGGAGATAGAGTTTAAATACCTGCCTGGTGACTGAGGAATAATATAACATCCTGGACCTACTTATCAGGTGATGTTGTAAGTCTGGAGTGCTGGTTAGGAAGCTAGGAGGACATGATGTTAATCATGTGGTTAGCTCAGCCAGTTAACACTGTCTAGCGGTTACATGGCAACGGGTCCCATGTAAAAAACATAAAATGTGCAAACTGCTTCCGTAGAAGAGGCCGGAGACTCTAAGACCTGGGTGGAGTGTGAAAGCTTGACCTTTTATATTAGCTTTATATGATGCAGATGCGTATCACTTGTGTCTGAATAACTTTCTATCATCCCAAGTGGCTACCTCTTTTATAATCAGTCCACTTGTTCTACTTTATCCGTTCATGATATCTAGTTCCTTGCTATGTTAATACTGTGATCACTGAGTTGTTGGAAAACCACTCAGAAAGTAAGAAAGGTTAAGCAGTTGTAAGAGTAAACATTTATGCCAGAAGGCAAGCTGTGTACTTCTAAGCACTTATAACACGACTTTACTCTGGAAGACAGAATACAAGCTAGTTAGCATGCAAGGAACCAGAACTGTACACATCTGGATTCACAGAGCTGGTGTTACAACCTGGTAAAGATTTAAAAAGGTCACAAATTCACTGAGCTAGCTAAAGTTTCCTTTAATGATTGTAGCTCCACAAGGCAGCCATTTGAAATTCATTTCTCTGAAATCAAAGTTGGCTAAAGGAAGTTTTGTTTTTCACTGTGTGTGTTCCTGTAGTTGACACTGCATAGGATCTAGGCTGGGTATTCCTTGGAAAAGCAACTAATGATCTATAAGAAAGGAATGTTCAATGTTATCTTTGGAATCCAATCCAGATACATTTATTGGGTGATTTTCAACTAGATTGGCAAGCCCGAGATTCTGTTCTTTTTCTCATTATCTTTTATTGCTCTTTATAATTCCTGGGTCTATTCTTTACCTTTTTATTTAATCTTTACATTTTTTTTAGCATTTTATGATTGCTCACAGTTATTGTGTTAAGTCCAGAATTGGTTTTCAGACTTCAGTCATTACTTTTTTCTTTATCAAATATCATTAGGGTACTTGAAAAAGATAACGTATAGGAATCAGTGTTTGATAAGCCAAAATTATGCGAGAGATTTTTAAACTTTGACTCAGAGAAGAGCTTTCCTTGAACTCTGTTATTAGGTGTGATTGCCATTTGGTGACCTCCTATTGCACCGTTGCACCTTTCATATGGTATTTATATTCCTTCTTTCAGCACAGCTATTTCTGTATTTGCTTCCTCTCCATGGGACTGCAATCTTCAGGAGAGTAGGGTCTGTCTGTTCTCTACAACGCCTACCCACTACCAGGCCTTGCACACTGTAGACACTCACAAAGTTTGAAGAGAAGTAGAGTTGAGAGTGGGATTAGATCGAAGATGAGAAAATTTCAGTTGGAAGTAGCATTTTCTAATCTAATTTCATACCATAACGTGCCTACTTGGAGATACAGTATTCCTAGGCATACAGACATTTTAAAGGCTCTGAAAAAATCTACACTGTAGAAACAGATTTGTTTAACCTGGTGTTCCTCAAATTTGTTTGACAAATACACTTTTGTGCCTGGGCTCTGCAGAATTACACCTCAAATTAACTTAAGCCCAAAAAGACATTTAGAGGCGTACGCTACAGAAGGATTCTTGGTGAGTTCATGGCATGAAGAAGCCGCAGGATGCCAGGTGCTGGGACTGAGATTCAAGTCTCTCTCCTCATGCATTGTTCTTTCCTGATTGTGTTGGTTCCATTCTGGGCGCTGACATCATTCTTTCCTGGCGTGCACAGTCCTGTGACACACCCTTTCAACATGGTGGGGACAACCTCAGCTGATAGGGAAAGTGTTGATTTTTGCATATCTAAGTATCAGCTTTTCCCAAAGACGTTGGTCTCTGCCCGGATCATGCATTCATCTGCTGGACCAGTTCTTCTTGGCAGGGGAGGACCTTACTAATATTGGCCATAACTAGGCCTTTTGCTCACTTACGTGGCCTGGGTGGTGTGTGTAGAATCTACTACTTTAAGTAGAGAGTTAGGAAAGCCTGTTGGGAAAAATGGAAATAATAATAACCATCATTTATCCATTTGGCAAATATTTATTGAACCTTTCTCTGAAGGCACTAGGGACACAACACTGAACAGAACAGATGAATATTCCTGCCACCAGGGAACTTAAACTCTAGTGTAGTAAAAAAGTAAAAAAAGTAAGTCAAACATATGTTTGACTATGGTAAGTACAGGGAAGAAAAACTAAATCAGAAAAAGAGGAGTAAGAAGTATCTGTGGGGAGAAGAAAGTTGAAATTTTAACAAATGTGGCCAGGGAAAACATCTCTGATGAGAAGGTAACTTTTAAGTAAAGACTAGACGGGAGGGCGCGAGGGAGCCATGCACACGTTCCATTCAGAGCCCACACGGGTGTGGAGGACCTGCAGGGAGCTGCCTGGAGTGTTCGAGGGAGGGCGTGGAGGCTGGAGTGTGGCCATAGAGAAGACCTGGAAGAGCGGTAGCAAAGAATTGGGGAGCTGATGGGCGGCCAGTAAAGGCTGAAGTTTGTGGGTCGTCGTAAAGATCCTGGCTCCACTCTGAGTGAAAGCACCCAGTAGAGGGCTTTGAGCAGAGGAGTGATGGGATCCGACTTCTGATTTGCCTGATCTGGCAGCTTCGTTGAATAGACCTGGACAAGGGTGGAAGCAGTTAGTCCAGCCAGGAGGCCAGTACCATCACCTGGGAGAGAGGTGATGGCAAGATGGGCCAGGGTGGTGGCAACGAAGGTGGCAAGAAATGGTCAGATTCTGGATGTGTTTTGAATGTAAATCCAGTAGATCTGTTTATGGACTAAACATGGGGTATAAGAAAAAGAGAAGAGTTGAAGATGACAGAAAAGTGTTTGGCCTGAGCAATGGAAGAATGGACTTGTCTTTAACCAGACAGGGAAGACTGCAGGAAGAGCTGGCTTGGGAGGACTATCAGAAGAGCTCAGTTTGGACACAAAAAATCCAAGTGGAGATGTTGCAAGCGTGGAGTTCAGGGAAGAGGTCCTGCCCGATGAAATCAATGTGTGGGTCATCAGCACATAGATGGTATTTAAAGCCATGAGACTTGGTGACCACCCAGGCAGAGTGTGTGGATAGAGAAGAGCCAACCAGCACCGAGTTCTGTGGGTACCCCAGGCACGAACACGTTTGCATTGTAGAATAGCTATTGGTTTCTTTCAGAACACGAGTATTCCACAAACACAGTTAGAGCATATAGAATCTAGTTTATTTCCTTTGGCCTTAAAAATATAATCCTAATTTTCTAGTATGGGTACAGTAATCTCAGTAAAGTTACCATAGTACTTTTAATAGTAAAACACTTTATGGAAGTATATAGTCAACAGTGGGTTATTCTGCAGGTATCGTAAGTCAGGTAGTTGCTGTGACAGTTCTAGATTGTAAGTAGGTTCTAGAACTTTAACAACTTCTCTAAATTTGGGGGGCATTTTGTGGTCTTTTTGGTCTGATTTTTAGTGCTACAGGGTCCATTCCTTCCATTCATTCACAATATTTATTACAACTGAATTATGTGCAAAATAGTGTTCAGTTTTGCTCATATTCTCATGAAACTCAGGAGAAAAGATTTATACCTTGAAAAGAGTGTGATTCCCAAAAGAACACTTTCGATGTTCCCATGGCAGTGGGCCAAGATGGCAGAAACTCTTGTGCTGAGATCTGAAGGATGTTTAGAAAAGGTAGAAATGAGGAAAGGGCGATTTTTGATAATGAATATGGGAGTCTATGTATATAAAACAGAAGGGGATTATGGTCCGGTCACCTGCCTAACTAGAACACAGAGTCTGCTCGGGAAAACAGGAAGTAAAATCAGATTATTATAGAGCTTTGTGTTCTGTGTTGATCATGGAAACTCTCTCTGGAATGGGTTTGAGGAAGATTATTCTAACAATGTCATTTTGTATGTGTTTGGGCCACTGGCCACATCCCACACTCTGTTCTGTGTTACAGAGAAAAATTCATTATTGCAACTTCCTTAGATAATAACAGTTTTGGCAACTTGATTTTTGTAGACCCTTCCCAGGGCTGCTCTTTTCATATCTGTGAAATTTAAAAAGAATTTTTTTTTTGAAAAGAATTTTTTTAATATTAGCATTTCTTGGAGGATTAATGGTAGAAACTTTGAATAATTCCTTACTGCTTAGAAGTGGTCATGTTCCTAGCATCTAAGAATATATACCTTGTCTTTGCTTTCTTTCCCCATTTCCACTAAATTCTTAGCCCTAACTTCCTTGCTTTTTGCCTCACAGCTTTTTTCTTATATGAAGTACCAAATTAAAGAGAAAAATTCTATTAAAATGCTACTGAGGGTGATGGAGCTTTAGGGATTAGTTCCCATGTCACTTGCCTTCCCTAATTAAGAACTCTTAAATGGAAGTTGAAAATAAAATGTTGGTATATTGGTATAACCTTTTTATTAATGGGGAAAATTGGGTCATGCCTGCTATTTGCCATCTCGACAATAATCCATGGCAGGACATATTTAAGTTTACTGGTACTCTTGACATTTATCTTGAATATACTGGTACTTTTGACCATCTAATGGGAGGGACATTTGTATTGGATGAGAAGGATGTATCAGAAGTCTGTGTCTTTTGAGTGGTCTTCCAAAATTCTTATCTCTATCCTTCCACAATTGTCGAAATATTTGCCTCGAGTTGTATGAAAAAATAACACCTACAGGATAAGCTTTCAAAGTGATTGTGTTAAGCAACTTTCACTCTTCAAGAAAACCGCCTTGTACCTTCTTCTCTCTCCTCAACCCTCCCCATCTCCACCCCCCTCTTCCTCCTCACCATCAGCCCACTTAGATTTCACTGCAAAAATATGTCCTCAGAAGCCCTCACTGTCACCCTGCCAAATCTCCAAAATCACCCCCGTTTGTCCCTAGATAGTCTGCCTTCTCCGGTAGGATTGATAAACTCCGTGTGTTCCTATGTAAAGCTAAGCGCTCCATCTGCGATGTGGATGGAGTCCCTTCTCAATAGTTCACAGTTGCTTGAACTGCTTTTGCATTTATCCGCATCTCTCCTGCAGCATAAATCTGTCTCTACTAGGTCATTTTCATTCACACTCCAAAGTGCTATAATGTCTCCCATTAAAAAAAAAGAAAATATACGAGTGACATCAGCAAGATGGCCAACTGGAAGTACCCAGTGCTCATCCCCACCACACAGACAGCCAAGCAAGGAGAAAGCAGCTACATTTTAATGAAAATAACTAAAAGAAAGTACTGGAGAATATCAAAGGAGGGGAACACAGAAACTGAGGGTAGCCACGTAGAGAACAGAAGGAAATGCTGGGCCTTCCCCACTCCATACCCAGCAGGGATCAGCTGGCAACCGAGAGGGACTTCTTGTGACCCAGGATGTCTACTTCTAGGTACACATATTAAAGAAGCTCAAATATTGAGGTAATAAGGTAGTAATTATAAGGTGTTTATTACAACACTGCAGAAATATTTATAATTACAAAATAGTAGAATGCATATATAAATTATGATACAGTCATACAATGGAATAGTGGGCAGCCCTTAAAATGAATGTACTAGAGTTATTAGTGTGGATTTATCTCAAAAGCATAATGGTAAGTAAAAAAAAAGCAAGATAAAGAATGATACATTGAACATGACACCATTTATAGAAAGCCTAAATGCCTGAGAAACAATGCTATATGATGTGTATGCCTATAGACATTTATAATAAAAGTATTTAACAATATATATGAGAATGCTAAACACTGGTTTCATGACTCGAGTTAACTCTGGGGAAAAAGTAAAGGAAGTGGAGTTGAGGTACACTCCTCAACTGTGATTGTAGAACTTTTTTTTCTTTAAAAATGAAGATGGAAACAAACAAAGCATAAGGGTAAGATTTGATGAAGCTGAGTGGTTGGTACACAGGAGTTTGTAATTATATTCTTCTCCATTTTGCTGCTATGTTTGAAATGTTCTCAGTGAAGAAGTGTAAAATAAAATGACAATTAAAAAAATAAAATAATTGCTACTAAAAAACACAATGAAACCTTCAGAACGGTAGCTATAAACTACCTTGAAGCTTGAGTTCCTTCTGAATTTCCCAGAGTTTTTTTGCACTGTTTTTCAAACGGGCCCCCTCTTCAGGGTCCAACTTTATCTTTACAAGATGGTTAATACCATTGTCTCTCAGGATACAAGGAACACTAAGGAGTACTTCTTCATTTATCCCATAGAGGCCCTTCATTATGATGGAAAATGGATGCACTTGCCTAAGATTCTTCAAAATACTTTCCGTTAAATCAGCTACAAATAGGCCGGTGGCCCTGTTAGTATAGCCTTTCGTTTTAACCGTCTCATAGCACAGATGATCACTTCTTTGTGGACTTTTCCCCACTATTCAGGATCTTTGTTGGTTCCTATATCTGAGTTCAGATCCTTCAGAGGAACACCAGCAACGTTCACTCTGCTCTACATGGGAACACTGAGTCCCCATGCTCTCCAAGGACCCACCCATGACAGCTTTCAGAGTGGATAGCAAGCCTTTGCCCAATGAAGAAACGGAAACAGGCACTTCCAATAACATGATTTTTAGGAAAACACTCAACTTCCAGGATACATAAGTTAAGATATCCACTGGATTGGAAACTACTATCAGTTTGCATTGGGGGCTATATTGGGTAATATTGCAAATCATTAACTTAAAGATGGACATGTTTTGCTGGACTACTAGAAGGTATGTTTCTCCTCTTTGTGGATGCACAGCCACTGTGATAATCACTAAGTTGGAGTTCACAGTGACACAATAATCTTTGCTGGAAACGATACTTGGCATTTTCAGGAAAGGGCTGCCATGTTGAAGATCCAGCGTCTCCCCCTTCAGGTGGCCTCATCAATGCCCAGAAAGGCCGGTTCATCCCTCACACCTTCCAGTAAGATGCTGATAGCACAGGGCGTGACAGCCGATCCAGTCCCTGTAATGGAGATCTCATTGTGATGAATGGCCTCCTCCTAAGTGAAATTCATCAGTTCATGCTTGACAAGTCACCACCTCAGAAACGGGATGAAGGGCCAGATTCCCAGGAGCGGGGTGCCTGCCTCTGGGTGGGCACATGGAGCCTCACCCCCCAGCAGAGGAAATTCATTCCCGCAGCGCCTGATCTCCAGCCGGTCTGCAGAAATCCCGCAGCCCAGCTCATGGTTGCTCACCTGAGCGGTGGAGGAAGAGGATGGAGGAGACTGGTGACACAGAAGCTCCTCGAGGTGCGAAGAAACCGCCCACAGTTGACGGCCCCCACCCTCTGCTACTGCAAGGCTGCTCAAGGCCACGCCCAGCTCATGCAGGAGTCACGCAGGCCTAGTGCCTTGAATGTGACTTTTAATTTCACAAATACCTAGTAACTTTCTGTGTCATTAAGACAGTTCTGAAAGACTGGACTATGATCATTAAGGCAGAAAGCAGTGTCCACTTTCCCTTTCAACATTCCATATTTGGTTGCTTAGACAAGCACTGTGTGTTTGCAATCATTTCTAGGATGGTGCTCAAACACTCTGAAACTAAGCATGATGGATGCAAAGACAAAGAGATCAGGGTTCTCATCTGCTCTCTAACACTTTGACTTTGCAGACGTTTAACTCTGTGAGCTTCTTTTCAAAAATTAAATATTATAATGTGATAATGAGACTTGTCCTAACTACTTCACATGGTTGCTTTGGGAAAGTTATGGTGAAAAGTCTAGGAAGCTTTACAAAGATAAATAATTGTAAATAATTGCCAAAATGTCATTGAGCCAGTGACAAAACCAAATACTCTGCTTTGTCCTTCTTCATGAAAATGATGCATTTCAAAAGAAAAAAAGAAAAGCATAACAGTTCTCAATTATCTGCTTTCTTAAAGATAAGATAGTTGTGGATAAATGAAATCAGGTAAAATAATTTTTAGATAATATTCTCAAATTCTTATACCAGAACTTTGATAAGAACATCTGTTCAAAATCAAATTTCTGCTTCTTTCCCCAGTCACCTTCTCCTTTATATTTAAAAAGTGAGTACAATGAAAAACAAAAAGGCTTAACCCAATAATTAAAATGGTATTTCTCTAATAGACTGAAATTTTGGCTCACAACTAGTTTAACTAGATTTAATTTTTTTAAAAAATTGGCAAGCCTTAATATATGTTTACTTATCTATATTATGCCAAATAATAAATTTGATGGAATTTTTTCCACTTTTCAACCAGTTATTTGATTTGGTACCAAGCCGCATTTTGTGTGTAAATAAAAGAGTTCTATATAAAAGTTTTTTTTAAAAAAGTCTCCTATTTTATGCCCTCCTCCACCAGCCTCCCCATTTCTCAGCTTTTCTTGGTAGCACCATTTCTCAAAATAATGATCTCTACTCCCCAGAGTCAGCACCTCCCTTACCGGCTCATTCTTAGCTCCCATCTTGAACTCTCAGCAGCCTGTGGCTCAGCTGATGCGCCTTTATTGAGTTCACTCTTCCTGCAGATGTTGGTGGAGTGCTGGTTTTCTTCCTCTTTTTCACTGTTCTCTACCCGTGTCTTCTCCTATTCCTGTAAAAGGTAGAACGGCCTGGCGTTTAGATCCTGTTCCCCTTCTGCGCCAACACTCACACCCGGGACTGTGCCAGTCTGTCCCGGGGCCCCGCATATTGTTTACCTGGCGAGGTCTCCCAAATGTATGCTTTCCTGCTCTACCTCTCTGCTTGGGCTTTTGGTAGGTGACTCCCCCCTAAACTTCAAAACCCCTAATTGTGGCCTTCCAGGTCCTGCCACCTGGTCCCCACTTACCTCTGCAACTTCGTTTGCTGCTGTTTTCTCTCCTTTTCTCCCTCACCCTCCACCACACTTGACTTTCTACTCTTCCTGTCCAAGCTCCTTCCAGTATCCAAGGCTTTGCATTTGCCATTTTCTTTGCCTAGAATGTTCTTCACCAAGATCTTTGCTTGGCTTGTACCCTTACCCTGATGTCAAATGTATTTCTTCAGAGGCCTTCCCTGGTCACCCTGTCTAAAATAGTATCTTCTTACCTGTTTTATTTTGTTTTAGTACTTACCACTACTTTAAATCACATTTTATATCTTCCCTGTGGGAATGTGAGCCTAAGGAGGGCGTGTAATTAGTCTATCCATCCCTGTATAAGGCTTAGATCATTGCCGGGTTCATAGTAGATGCTCAATAAGCTTTCAGTGCGTAAATGAATATATGAATGAATGGAGTTTTACTATACATTGTTTTATCTGTAAACCATGTGATGATATCCTCAATATTTTTGAATCCAAGGGGCAGATAAATGTTTATTATAGTAGAATGGTTAAACATAATATAAAAGTGGCTAGCTAGGACATGTTGCATGTAGATTTTTATAAAGGAATTTCCTGTGAGTAATACATGGGATGTCTCTTTTTGTTCCCCTCTCTGGAAATAAATTGTATTTTCTTGGCCCTTCCCTTGCAGCTGAAGAACAAGTTCATGAAAAAACTCCCACGTGATGCAGAAGCTTCCAATGTGCTTGTTGGGGAGGTTGATTTTCTGGATTCACCTTTCATTGCGTTTGTTCGGCTACAGCAGGCCGTCATGCTGGGCGCCCTAACTGAGGTGCCTGTGCCCACAAGGTAAGCCGTTCTCTCACCCGCCGGGGTCTACAATGTGCTTGTAGGGAAATCTCCCTCTCAGGCTAGAAAATCAATAGAACAAGGATACATCCGGTGTAAGCACGTTGGAGAGCTTTAACCTGAAATAATGGCTTACTCTGACTTTTATACTATCAAATTACTTGGCACTTACATAGTAATAATAGCAGAAATTATAATAATTTATTGGGCAATGCACTAGTCTCTTCTTATGAATTATTCTGCTTAATCCTTACAATAATATTTTAAAGTACAAACCATAGTTATCCAGTTTTTACAGATGAAGAAACTGCGTCTGAGAGTTTAAGTAACTTTTCCAAGGTCATACAGTTAATAAATGGTTCAGAGCTCAAAGTTGGCATCATTTGCTCTATGTTTTATCAGAAAATTGGTAGCAGGTTCATACATACCTGCATGTATATATGTATATACATGCGTATATAAAAGTCATTAAGCTGTTGACATCAGAAAATTATCATATGAATAGAGAGTGTGTGTGTGTGTCATGTCCCAGGTCCCAGGGCAAGGTGACTTTTTCCTCTTCAGGTTTCCCCATGTGATGAGGAAGGGTTATGGATCCTCCTCAGCTCAGATGGTCTGAGCATGATTAAGCAACCGACAGCAAAAAGAGGCTCAAGGTTTGTTTTGAGCTCAGCTAGGAGGAAAATTAGGAGAAAATTTTCTTAAGGCCTCTCAACTGGTAGATTACAGGCCATTCTTCGTGATCATACCAGGCGCTGTTTGCCTGTGTTTATATATCTTAGACCCTTAAAATAGGAATGATACATAAGGCAGTCATTAGACAAATAGCAGGGAAAGGAGATGATCGTAGCTTATTCAATTAACAGTATTATCATGATTTGTGTTTTCTGTAACTGAGCTTTCTCCTTGAAAACATTCCAGCAGAGCCTTGCAGTTCTGTCTGTGTGATCACCTGCTGAACAGCTATGGCTTTATTTATGTCTTTTTGGACTAACTTTACTGGGGCTCAAAAGAAAAAAAGCATGCTGAGAATTATTAAAGAAAATTGCTCTTTTTCATTTTATTACCATGTTTCCTTAGACGCTACCAAAAAAAAATATTTTAAGAGGCTTTTTATTTAACAATCATATGCATACAGTGAATAGCAGATCATGACCATGTTTGTGTCCTGCTTGTCATCTGCTCCTGTCTGGGTCATTTCCTTTCTTCTTCCACACTGGAGGGGAGTGCTAGTCTCGAGATGAAATACAGCATCGTTTGAATTAACAAAAAGAGCCAAACGATTCAAGGGAATGTAATTCAGTAATATTATAAAACTATTTCAGGGCAATAATCTGAACAATACATCCTTGCATGTTAACATTTTTCCAGGAAATAGTTTTATCCATTTGCTATCCTCCAAAGCAGTGCAAGCTGTAGTCCCCGGGCAGGGAGTCTCATTAGCTTTTTTGTGTGCGTAAGTAATGTGGGAACATTTACAATGGCTGCATCCTGTGAAATCCAATAAAGGCAATCCCACAAGGAATGTGGTAGTCATCGCGAAAGGCTGAGTCTGGATTCCACGATGGGCTTTAATGTACGTGCTTCTCTGTTGTGCTGCAGGGGGACCTGAAAAGTCTGTTTCTGTGCACATCTTTTAACGAGCATTTTTCCTTTTAAAAGTGGCAAAAAATTATGCATCTATTATTACTATTAGTATTTCTAATAAACAGCATTACTACCATGGACCTTCTAGTAGGTGTGGCTCTAGCAGCTCCCCTTTCTTGTGTAGAATTCACAAGTTTTGGTGTGGTTGATCTGTTTTAGCCTCCGCTTGCAGCTGGACAGCTGTCACCTGGTGGATGTCTATCTGTATAGGGGCCCTTCTTGCCATTCATGTGAGAGCAAACAAACGCTGCTCTTTGATCTTGGTGCCTTGGTGGGAAATGTTGATGATTTTCCTAGCATCTTGCAGGTACTTTTCTTGCCGTCATCTTATATGTGTCCACAGAGGCCCCCACTCCCTCGTATTTTTGAGCTATATGGGAGAAATGTTCTTACTACCATTTTGCAGTTGAGAGGTGGAGGTAAAGGGAAGAATCACCATCAGTGCTGGGAATAGAACAACAGAATTGTGACTCTGAGGCCAGACTTTTAGGAAGAGCCTAGGGAGATATCTCAAATGGATTGGAATAAAATGTTTTAGGATTCTTTCACAAAGAATAATTTAAAAAAAAAACCAGATCAGTTTGTCCTTTTCTGGTCTCGATTTGTATACCTGAGACAAATGGTTATTCGGTAAGCTCTAGTCCTTTTAAAAATTTACATGTTTACCTTTTTAGTAGCATAAAATATATGTTAACATATATTTTATATTATAAACAATTATTTCTCCAAAAGAAATAGTTTGTGCTTAATCATCAAAACCATAAAAAAAATTGTTAGAGGGATTGAGAAGATGGAAGTCGCATGAGTTCCGTTTTGTCGTGTTCACAGTTTAATTGCTAGCTCTTGTTTACTGCATGTTGGTTACGATGGGTTTGTGGTTCTCATGAATCTACTGTGGAAGCTACAGTTTAGGCACATTTTCCAAAGCTGCTGAAGATGAATAATGGGTTATTTGATGCACTGTTGTTTTGAGAGAAGGGAGTAAGGGATTGGTACATGCTGAGTTTATTCTAGAAATAGTTGTGATGTATCAAGGAGGGAGATATACATCCTTTCTGAAAAAATTGAGTGGTTTAGGAAGGCTGGCTTCTTTTCTGATGTTATGGCCTTTTTCTGCATATAATTATTTTGTGAATATGAGTATAGGCCATTGGTTCCAGACGTGGATCATCTGGTAAGTACTTCTTTTTGTTGTGGAGAATGCTAGATGCATCCTCCCCAGGCATAATTAACTGTATGGAAAATATCATGAAAGTAGGAAAAAAGGCCCCATGATGATGCTTGAGATAACCAGGCACTATTAAAAATTCTAACTCTGACTTAGTTCTGTTTATGAGTGAATAAAAAGAACTCGACAATATAAATTAATAGTTTTTCCGAGCTGTCAACATTGCTGTGCCCTTTCAGCCACACAAATGTGATGTTTACCCTAATTTGTTAATAAAGGAAAAAGTTTCTGGTCAAAAATAACATCTGTCCATTGACAAAAAACATCTTGGGTCATGAAAGGACTTTTCAGTACATTATAAAAGCTGAGTTTGGCAGGATGTACTTCAATCATAAAAGTCAATCCAAAAGCTTTCACTTCTTGGAGGGTTAAAGGGGAGAGAGCATGCTTCAGGCAGAGTGAACTGCAACTTGCTGGGTTGTTCGGTGTGTTCAGTTTTCTCAGATCTCTCATCTTGTTTCAATAATGCAATCCACATTAGAAGCTTCTTAAGGATCTCTGCTCCTGCAAATGAAAGTCTTGACTTGAGAAGATTTTAAGGAGTTAGATTTACTGAATTGTTCCTGATTGGAATAATGGGAAAATTTTAACTACCTGATAGATCGCCATGTTGTTTCTCTTTGGCACTTGGTGATAATTCCACTAATCAAGGAACCTCTTTTTAAAAAAATTAAAATTATATTACCCAGGCAAGAGGAACACTACCTTTGTATCTAGGATACCGAACCAATATAATTCTTGTATAGTGGATTTATTGCTATAATATGTTATATACACTTTTGATCTGCTGCTTCCATTCATTTTTGGTTGGTACTATTTAGCAGAGACCAAAGAGTAAATATTTTATCAAAAACATTATGCCCTTATCTCACAGGATTTAACTTGGAAGCTCTATTACTTTTCAACTCTCGAAATACCCATCATTGTCTGCCAGAATTTATGCTTGAGGACTATTAATGACTGAGAGTGTTTCTCTCACTTACAAGACAATATTTTGGCTTTGTTCCCATACAGTCAACCTGATAATTAACTCGTGTCAGTTGATAAATATATTTCCATAATGTCTATTTGTAAGCTATAATCGTGATGGAGGTGCTAGGAAGAGGTAGGAAGAGATACAGAGAGGTTCTGGGAAAGTTTTGGATAGGAGACATTACTGAAAAGTTAATATTAGATACATTGAAATAACACAAATTGGAAGCCAGAGAAATCCATTATTTAACAATGTGCTAAGTAAAGGATCCAGGTAGTAGCTATTTTCCCTCGGGGCACAGCATCTTGCCCTTTTTGCCTAAAACTACAACCTTATTGTCTCGTTTGACAGCTGGCCATTTGTAGATAGGCAAATGGAATTGGGAAATGTGACCAGTACTACTGTCTCTTAATGAGATTTATATTTTGCTTTAGTGATTAAGTATTTTTTGGGATTTGTTGCATTCACATCAGTGATCACTTTCTTTAGAAAAATTCGTTTTACTGTCATAAAGAAGCATTTTATGATACTATAGGTATATAACTCGGGGCTGGCCTCAAAGGAAGAAAGGTTCTAAAGTATTATCAACTGAACCTTCAGTGAGAGAAGAACTAAAATCCAATTCTAATAACGACTTCCTTCATACTTGAACAGACTTTTGTGTCCGCTGATTGCTTTTGCTGTTTCATCTGCTGTGATAACACTTGAAAGTGAGTGAGCTGCTTCACTCTAGAACTGGTTTCTAAGCAATCAAGTGCTAAATGGTTTTATGGTTATTCTGGTATAAAATCTGAGTACACTTGCAGACACCTTTATACATTCTAATTTCTGGGTTTTTTTTCTATCCCTTTTGGGTTGGATTTTATGTGAATAAAACTAATTATACATTCAAGGGCATTTTAGAACAGACCCTAACATTTTGTAGAGTACTTCCTGTCAATCTTTTTTTTTTTTTTATAATTTAAAGTGAGGTATAGAAATAAATAAATGAAAAATAAAATTCTGCTACACAAAGTGCTAAACCATTTCTGGTGCCATAGAAATCTTACCTAAGATTTCTTGTCCCTAGCTAGAAATCGACCAGTTCTTTTCCCAGAGTGACCTATGGAAGTCGTTGTTGGAGAGCCTTTCTCTGTTGAGTCACAACCATGGTATATTGATTGGGTGGGTAATATTAGGCAGAATTGTGTGGCGAAAATAATAAGAGGTAAGAAGGCCTGCCTGCTCTCTGTCATTTGCTAGACACAGACCTGGGTCTTGTCCATTAACCTTCAGCCTTAGTTTCCTCTCCATTAAGCAGGAATAGGACACGCGTCCTTATTGCAAAGGGTTGAATGGAAATTGAAATAAGATGATGAATGCGAAAGGGTTGCAGGCTTTGAAAAGCTGTGCAAACACATGGTATCATTTTTGTTGTCCTCATTGTCTCCCCCTTAGGTAAGACAGGACCGATATCAAGGCAGGGATTTATCTAGTGTCACCTTTTGTGTGTTTTTCCATACTCGCTCACTTACCGGTTCCCTCCTCCCCAGTGGAGATGTGCATCTCTGCCCTTGTGATCAGTGGAGGATTCCTTCCAGCCTGATAAGAGGTGAAACTAAGTGGGGATAGGTTCATTATTGCAAGTTTCAGAATCTGTTTTCTATGGAGCAATACTTGGTACATTATGGAGAAAAAATGTTCGGAAACAGAAATGTTTGGAAATAGAAACCCACAGAAGAATTTTCACTGCCTATGAATGATGCTTTATTCTGAATTTCTCTTATATTTCTCTTTCCTTCTTTTGGCTGTCAGCACGTGGCTTACTTGTAGAGCACTTGATTATTGCTGACTCCCAATCACTTCTGGGTGAAAACATTTCTTAAAAGTATGGAGAGGATCATTTGTCACTGTCGATATCAAGTGAGGGCAAGTTGGGGAAATGTGAAGATGTGCTAAGTCTTTCTAGTTATTGTGCTTAATGGGTTTGCTCCAAAGATTCTGAAAGTCAGTAGAAATGGAGAGAGAAAAAAGTTTAAAAAAGAAAGATTGAATGACTCATAAAGTGCATAAAATGTACCCTTCCTGCTCAGCAAAGAAGCTTCTCAGGTTTCAGCACTAAATTCTCCTTTGCCTCCAAATAAACTGAACAACGATTTGTGTTTCACCATAGCGCGAAAGAGTGTCCTTCATATTATCAAGAATGTTGCCTTTATTTTCAGGATGAATTCTATACCTAACCTTTTTATGAACTAAAATAAATGTTTCTCAGCTTTATGTGCATTGACTTTGATAAAATGTGTGTTATAGCCTTTGCTTCTTTCCTTTTCCATTAGGTTCTTGTTCATTCTCTTAGGTCCCAAGGGGAAGGCCAAGTCCTACCATGAGATTGGCAGAGCCATTGCCACCTTGATGTCTGACGAGGTAGGGAATCAGGAGCATGGGGTTCTGTGAATGTCCTACTTGGGTTGTTTTCATACTGTGGATTGGCCATCGCAACGTATTCAATCAGAATTATGTGGTCACCAGCCTTCCTCATAATATGAGGTACAGTCATTTGTGGCAAATGAGCTGACTCCTACTCAGTTTTCAAAAAGTCAGGCATACATTTTGTTTTGGATTCTACACTCCGTGCTGGAATAAACATGTTTTCCTTCCTTTTTCTAAACATTTTCAGTTCTTGAAACTGACATATGTTAAATACTGTTTAAAAAGGTCAAGGTCATTGTATTAACTTAAACTTTGTCTCTACAATGTTTGATATATCAACTCTGGGCATTCAAATGTACATATACTATATTATTTCAGAAATGCTGGGTTCTGTAAAATAATGCACTGTAAATTGGATAGTGCATTTTTCTTAGGTTTATGTTTTTATGTTCACTTATTTTGTGAGAAAGAATGATACACATCTAAAATGCATTAGCAACCATTACAGCAGAGTATCTAGTACAGTTAGTTTGGAATTATGGCCTCGCTGTCATGACAGCTAGAATGTTGTTGTATGCATTTTAGACATGACCAAACTCTAGACTAGTCCCATAGGAGGAGAAATACTGTTAGAATATAGGAGCATTAATTTCTGCTTTTGTGTCTTTCTATTATAATTTATTATTTCCCCAAATGTTTTGCTTTTGCTTCACTGCTTGATTTTTCAGGTTTTCCATGTGTTAACTGGAGAATGGGGTACTTTTCTCCCTAGTTATAGAAGTTCTTTGTGGTGATTTTCAAGTGGTTGCTTTATTCTGGGGCTGGAAACATTGAAGCATGGCTATGCTGTTTTTTCACCTCAAGGGAACATTTATTTCCCTCATCTCAGTGGTTTAATTTATTTGTTGTTTTATTTTTCTAATTTTTTTCTTTCTCGTTAAAATCCTTCCTCCTAAGATGTATCAACTAGGAATGCTTTAGGCTGCAAGTAACAGACTTGTAGTGAATTAAACAATGTGGGATTTGTTTTTCTCATGTAATAGAAAGTTTGGAGATTGATAGTTGTGGGGGTTGGTATAACTTAACTGCTTAATAATAGATCAAGAACTAAGGCTCTTGCTTTATGGTCTTAAGATGGCATGTTTTTTCCTGTCAATATGCTAAAACAGCATTGCCTACAGTCACCTCCAGTCATCTCATCTGCATTCAGGGTAGGAAGAAGGATGGGGTAATGCTGGCTGTATCTGTCTCTTTTAGCAGATATTCTAAAGCTTTTTTGGATAGCTTTTTCTTATGTCATTGGTTGCAACTGTTAATCTTTATCTGCAGTGTTGGCTGGGAAATCGCTGACTTTTCAGCCTCTGTAGTGGGAAATAGCAAGAGAAAATAAGGTTTGAGGATGGCTGTGTCTGCCACAGATGATGTGCTGGCATTTAGTGTCACCCTCCCCTCAACCCCACTACGCTTAGACTGTTAAATATCACTTAATCGATAGCTTTAAATTATTCTTTCCAGGAGAAGAGATTTAGTAGTAATCTTTAAGAATAGGTGAGGGTGTTGAACAGGGGCCGTCTTCCCTTCTGAAGACCGAAGAATTTGACTTATGAAGTATGAAAAACTTAGGTTATGTGTAAAGAACTTTTAAATCATCAGCTCGGTTAGAAGAAGAAAGGAACCGCTGACAAAAAGGATTGTGTACATTTTGCAACCTCCTTCTTGGGAGATACGTATAAAAGATTTGAAGCATTTGATGCCTTGCATGGTTCAGTTATTGCCGTGCTAAAAGACAGACGATCACCTATTTATGTCCCTTTGCTTTATGTCCTGCCAATACAACTCAGATTTTTCTTTTTTTAATACCTCACATTATTTGTGTGTTTGAAAACTGCAGTGTTTGGGTCTTAACCTGGCCTTAACACTCAGCTTGAACTTTTCCTTCTTGAATTATCAGCAACTTATTGTCCCAGGGAATAACTCTTCAGTATGTTTCTCCAGACTGTTTTCATCTGGCTTCCAGAGCAGCCATATCAGGGGTGGCACACACCAGGGGGAACTGGAAGGCAATGTTGCTTTACAGTATTGGCAGGAAAGAACACATAAAAAACATAGCTGTCTCCTTATGCCTCTCATTCTATTCTTTGAGATGATAATCTGAATACCGACATATTTTGGGCAGGCCAAATGGTAGGAATAAGGAAGCGTGGTTATGGTAAAAACACTGTGGATTTCGGGTTACATTCTTTGGGCTTGACATGGTGTGAGGCTTGTGGAGAGTTCTCTTGTGGATCAGCACATCCCCTACTGTTCTCTAGGTGTTCCATGACATCGCGTATAAAGCAAAAGACAGGCATGACCTGATTGCTGGCATCGATGAGTTCCTAGATGAAGTCATTGTCCTTCCGCCTGGGGAATGGGATCCAGCGATCAGGATAGAGCCTCCTAAGAGTCTTCCATCGTCTGACAAAAGGTAAATTATCATGCAGTTGAAACTTTTCAGTTGGTGGGGTAGGCCTGAAAAGGAGGTCGTGTTAAAGAAAGTCAAGTTGGGCTATTGCTCTAATATTTTCAGGTTCTCATTTAACTTGATGTATTTTCTCAAATGAATTACTTATGTGCCTTGATTTCACATTTCCTTGACACTATAAAATAGATGTCATATATTGTGATGTTCTTCAGTTATTGTATTATAAATTAGAGATCTTGGATTATGATATGGGAAGATAATCACAGACATTCTTTGGGGATGTTTTGGGGACGCCCTGTACATGTGGAAAGATCAGTTTGCTGAAGTCGAGTCCTTCTAGATTCATGAGGTTAAGAAATGGGGCGAGATAGTTGAGGAGAAACCATTGTCTGGAAACCTGTTATTTCCCAGGTGAAGGAATTTCCCTCTCATAAGATACACAGTTCACTGAACTTTCCTAGTCATCATTTATCTTGGTTTTCTTGTACAACACGTCCAGAACTGTCTCTTAGGATAGCAGGAAGAAATAATGATCTGACTCCATTTCGCTCCGTCTTTCCATTAGCCAGGGCAGGATACAGCTAAGGGACCAATAGAGCAAATAAACTAATACACTGTTGGGCTCTGCTGTGTTCTTAGAAAGAATATGTACTCGGGTGGAGAGAACGTGCAGATGAACGGGGACACACCCCACGACGGAGGCCACGGAGGAGGCGGCCATGGGGATTGTGAGGAGCTGCAGCGAACTGGACGGTAACCCACAGATCCTTTTGTGCTGGTGATGCGGCTGTCCTTAGATCTGAATTTCCCCCCACTTTCTAGCAGCAGTTTGTTCACTGGTTTGTCCATTCATACCTGTCTGCCACAGGCGTCGGGACATGACGGTGAATTAAACAAAGCCCACTGTCCTTGCGGGAACAGTGGGAGACGTACAACGAAAAAATAAAGCAAATGTGGCGATGGTTTGATAGAGGAAAATCAAGGCAGAAATCGGGACTTTTGGGATGGGAGAATGGTATTGTGATTCTAGGTAGAGCGATCAGAGGGGGCCTAATGGAGAATGGTGGAATTCGAGGAGAGCACTGGCGGAGGTGGGCGGGGAGGGGGCCTGTGGCCCAGGTGCTGGGCGGGGACAGGACTCCTCTGGCCAGCGACAGCGATGATGAAGGGGATACCAGACCAAGGCCCAGAGAGACGGCGGGAGGACCGACGAGCATGCCAGCCTTCCCCTCTCGGCTGTCTCAGTTCCATCTCTTCTGTACGTTTGCTCAGAAGCAAGTGAGTGACGTGTTTCAGGATGGAGCAGCTCTCACAGGTCACTGCTGGGCGGATGGGAATTCAGGTTTCCCAGATGCTTCAGCTAATTTCGCAATAACTCTTCCTTCTCTGCTATTCGGTTTTTCGTTTTATTTTGGATTAAGTAAAATTTTCAGTGGGATACTCATTTTGTGAAGATGTGGCTTTTCAAAACCAGGGTTTTTGAAAACAAAAAGGTATGTCATTTTAATATGCAATGGAATCTGAATGAAATGAAGTTATTTCCTTCTCCCGATGACCCACTTGGGTTTCTCTCCCAAATTGACAGGAAATTATTTCCCTTTTATTCTTAAAGAATAGAGAACATAAAACATTCTCTCCTCTCCCCACCCCTACCTCCCACCTATTTTGAATGGTTCTTTGTAAACTATTTCCATTAGGAATATCCTTTTCTTTTTCTACAGACGTGAATTCTGGGGTTTAATCTTTTAATTTAATATACTGTATTTCGTTCTTCCGTATTTCACCTTTCCTGAGTGCATCAAGTGTCCGCAGTAGGCCCGGTACCATGCACAGCCCTGAATATGCTAAGAAAACCGAAGCAGGATGCTGCCTGATGGATGCCCAGACAGACAGACGGACAGACAGACAGACAGACAATGCTGATACAATGTGATAGCTCAGAGAGGAAATATGAACTATGAGTGCAGGGTCAAGACTTCAGAGAACTGTTGGGCTTTGGAAGAGGACATTCTAGGCGGAAGGCCGAGGTGTGAGGTCTGGTCGGGAGGGTGAGCAGACTGATGTATCAGTCACTCAGCCGACCTGCTAACGCTCGGCCTGGGCTCAGCTTGCACCTTCGTCCATCACGCACCGCGTGCTTCCTCCCTTAGTTCCTGCAGGTCCTTACCCCACAGTCGCCTTCTCAGAGGCGTGTTCTGGCCACCCTGTCGAAACGCTTTCCACCGCCTTTTCTCCAGTATTGCATAACCTTCTTCCCCGTTTAATTTTATGCATTTTCCTTATTTATCTTGTTCATTGTCCACCCCTCACTTCTGCCCCCAGAGTAAACTCCATGAAGGTGGGGCACTTTGGCCTGTGTTTTCCACTGTTACTTCCTCAGCACCCAGAATAGTGCCCGAGTTTGGGCGTAAGCATTTTTGGGATGAAAGAATGAATGAATGAGTGAGTAAATGAATGAATGAATGAGGGTGGAAAGCACGCTCTAGGAAGGTTATAAAGGGCCTTCTAAGATCCGCATGCATATTTGGATGTTTTTCTTTAGGAGATGACAGATTTCATTTTATCTGCACAGTTCACTGTCATCTAAAGACCAACTGACTGGTCTTTAGGGAATGTGACACCTAATTTGGTGACCAAAAGAGAGAGAGAGAGAGAGAGAGTAGAAAATTTATTACTTCACAGTTTTCCGGTTTTATTTTAAGACGTTAAGTAGTATCTTGTTGTTGATTCAAGCATTTCAAATATAAATTCTTTCCCCTGTAGTCATGTTTGCCTTCTCCCTGTCCAGGTTCTGTGGCGGACTAATCAAGGACATAAAGAGGAAAGCACCATTTTTTGCCAGCGATTTTTATGACGCTCTGAATATTCAGGCTCTTTCGGCAATTCTCTTCATTTATCTGGCAACCGTAACTAATGCCATCACTTTTGGAGGACTGCTTGGGGACGCCACTGAAAACATGCAGGTGGGTATGGTTCTGGGGTGGACGCAAATAGTGCAGCCCAGATCGCCTTCCTCACCCCTGCAGCTCGGCTCGGAGCAGATGGCCTTTCAGTTACTCAGCGTGATTTTCTTTCTTTTGCTGGATGCTGCATTTTACTTTGCTTCTGGCCTGCTGCTGTATTTCCAGCATTTTAGTAATTACAAAAATAGCTCGATGAAATCTGGCTTGAGTCACAAGTGGGGAAAAGAAGGGAAGGAAATGAGGATACACAATTCTATCTGGGCAGAAGCTTATCAGCTGCTTTAATTTTGTGCAGTGCGCAAGGTTTAGATCTTCCGCTACCTTGAATATACGGACCATATTCTGTTAAACTGGGTGATTACATTTTTTTCGGGAATGTGCGATTAGCTTAACTTTACACGCGAGCATCTAGAGTCATCAAACAATTGAGTGATTTGCTCAAGATTGGATTTGCATGTCTACTGTTAGAATTTGGCTTTAATCAATATATGCAGAGAGTTGTTTCTTCCGTAACTGGACCTGATTCTCATTAGGCTGTAAGGACTCTGGCTTGACTTATTTTGCACAATTAATTGTAACCATAGTGTGTTGGTTACTTTGCAGATGGTATTTGCTTTCCTATGGCAACAATAACAGCTAAAGTTTTAGTGATATAAAAGATGTTTTAAGTTCCCTCAACCAATCAGGAAAATATGTACAAAACTACTTTTAATTGATCCAGTCATTAAAATAAATAGGTATTATGCGAGGTGACGAATACAGAGTAGTGAATGAAGCTGATGTTCCTATGAAAACCAGATTCAAGCCCTTTTCAAATTCTCTCCTCCCACTTTGCTACTTATTATCGTTTAACCTGTGTGACATTCATAAGTGCTATCAGCCAACTTTTTTTTTTTTTTTTAAATGCAGCTGATTCCAAAGGATTGTTTTTCTTCTACTTCTTTTTTCTTTCCTGGGTGCATTCATGTTCTAGATTTTTGCCTGAATACAAAAATAAATCGGAGACTATAACATGTATGTTGACCCAAGTAGAAAGTCAGAAATCCCTTTATACAATTGTAGTTTGTTAAGTGCTCTTTTCTTTTTTAACGTTTATCTATTGCTGCGTAGCATGTTAACCCAAAACTTAGAAGTAAACGTTTTATTGCTCTCTTTCATGGTTTTGGTGGCTTCGGGGCTCAGCTGAGTGGTTCTCTTTTTGGTCCCTCATACACTTGCCATCAGATGGCCTCAACGGCTTCCTTACTCAAAGTTGGTGCCTGAGCTCGGACGTCTGGAGTAGCTGGGCTCTGGGACTCTCCACGTGACTTTCCCCATGGCCAGCTTGGGCTTCCTCACAGCATGGGGCCGTGATGACTTCTAAGAGCTCCTGCACCATGAGAAAGAGGCAGTTGCCACTCAGCATAATTTGTTCCCATGCGAATGTGGGCCCAGTATTCATTTTCTGATTTTTGAAGAGAGGCTGAAAATT